>OMNW01031478.1:0-14271 GCA_900303245.1 Selene dorsalis
AATGAATGTCAGGACAAATGGTCTCTGGCTGTCCAAAGTTACTACAGCTGACTGGATATACTGGTGAAGTTGACTGTCACTCTGGTGGTCCTGAGGACATCACACACATTGAGATGATGTGCTGTACACATGATCCCTGCCCTATAGGTGCTAATAGTGGAGCTGCGCTTTCTTTTAACATGCATCGTCCGGTCTCTTCAACATTATGCATACAGCACTGGGAGGCTGTGTTAATCTTACGTTAGTGGATTTCTCTTACAGAGAGGAGCTATGTCTTATATTTACATGCGTGTGTGTGCAAGTGAGGTTTTATGTTTTCCTAACTTTAGACTCAGTGCTAAATTTCTTGTCTGAAATCAGGTTCTCACCAACAGTGATGGATTGTTAGGACAGAGGGGGAGGGCAGAAACATGAAAGGCAGATTTAACAAAAAAGGGTTGAAGCACAGAGGAAAGAGAGAGTGGATAGAAAGATGGAGACCAGGAGAAAGAGGAGGAGTGTGAGAAACAGAGAAAGGCATAATATTGTAAAAGTGAGGAAAAGACTTAGACATAGACTTTATTAGTCCCAGAATGGAGATACAGAGATAAGCAAGGAAGGAAAGACAGATGGAGGAGGGTGAGATGGAGTTGGGAGTAGGTTACCAATTACTGGGTCACAGAATGGACGGTTTCATCTATCGCAGCAGCAAAGACTGTACCTCCTGCAATGTCACCTGTAACCTTAGATTTTGTCTGATATCTGTGTGTGCATGTGTGGGTGTATGTCTGTTTCTCTTTTTAATATGAATCTCCAGGTGCCAAGCTGTTGTGTGTTGCTGTGGGAAGAACAATTGGTGTGAAAGTCTAGCAGAGGAAAAGCAATTCCTCATTCCTTTTACATGGCAAACATTTTGCCCCTATGCCGCCCACTTGCAGAAGTAGCATTTATCAGAGTTGTAGGCAGGAGCAGTGAGGAATATGGTTTTAATACAATGCAGCCCCCTATTTTACAAGGGCAGAGTATTACAGAAAATATAACAATGGCTGTCTTGGCCTTTTCAGGGGACATGTTTACAGCAAGAAACCAAACTAGGAAATCCTACAAGTAGGCAGCCTTCCCAACAAACTGGTGATGTGCTGTTTTTCCTTGTCCAACACAACTGTCAATTAAAGAGGTTTAGGTTTTTGACTGTTGGTGACCGAAAACAATCAACTGTTCCTGTGGGCTTGGAGGAAATTACATTTGTACACAATTTTTTCACATCTTATCAACCAACCAATGACTCAGTTAACTGAAAAAAGTATTAGCTCGCACCTGTGAAGACGGAGGTAGTGACCACTTTGCTCTCCTGACTACCTCGGACAGCGATGAGACTGATCTCGTATTCTGTAGCTGGAAACAAACTGGACAAGGTGTAGTTGGTCACATCGCTATCAATCACCACACTGTCCACTCGACCTGCAGGAGACACCAGAGAGAGAGAGAAGACCAACATCAGAACATCACAGGTCTTCTAATACAGGGTTTATTGCTTAGCCTGGTGTGTTTTGCATCATGGACCACATTTTTCATCAATGTAGAATTTTAATTAAAAACTCAATTAAATTCTACTGATAAAATGTTATAATTAGTTAGGTATAAAAGGGTGTGTAGCGGGGTGCTCTGCTACAAAATATCCCCCACTGGAGAGACATGATATGTCATACGTAATGCCATGTTCATTTAGCTGTAACAAGGAAAAGCTATGTGCTATTTAGTTAATATATTAAACACCTTGTTATTAAAATATACTAAGGACAAACATTAGACTGCAGAATATTCTTTACCTCTGGCTGACTGGTAGGAAAGCTTATAGTATTCAAATGGAGCCAGTGGTTTGATCCAGGAGACGGTTACTGAGTCCTCTGTCACATCTGACACCATCATCTCTTTTGGTGGATCCATGCCTAGAAGTGGGTTGAAGTGATAATGTGCGGTCAAAAAGGTGAATTATAGGTAATATGAGAGAGTAAGACTTCTAAAAGGGCGATCTTATCAATCAATCAGACTGTTCTGATTCTGATTTACAATTGGAACACATTATCTGGTTTATTATTAAGTAAGTTCAGGAATTTACATAAACATTTAAAAGAAACAGTGCCCTTGAAAGCTCACGTATTTCAGTAATCCTCATAAGGGTCATTTTTAATCTTCTCATTACATTTACATAAACAGACCTGTCCTTGGTCTGTGGAAGCACATGCACATTTAATGCAAATTTGTCTTTAAAAAAACCCCATCAAAAGATAAAGAACAAAATGGTTGGCATTAGCATTGAAAGTGAGCCTGGTTTACACAGTGGAAATCTCTCCGGGCGCCCCCCCCCACCAACAATTTGTTTTGTGTGTCTCCTGAGACGGTTGAGCTGCCGTGGAAAAGGTTATGGTGAAAACAATGTCTGCAAACGATTTCTTAACAAGTTCTGAGCAAGTACAGAAAGAAATACAAGGTAACGAAAGTTAAAGAGGGGAAAAGAAAAAGATGGAGGGAGAGTAAGATTGTTTCTATGTCTTGTTATGGATATGGGAAGAAACGTCTAGGCCACCTACACTGCTCTCTTTCCTGCTTTGAAAAAATAATTAATTAATAATAATAACATAATAATGGCTGTGGGTCATATTTGAACTCTTGGCTTTTAGCTAATTTGAATTGCACTTGTATGAAACTAATAACATTTATTTAAACTGTGATGATTAATTTATGCACATCTCACTTGTTCTGTTTGCTTTGGCAAAGGTGTCACCAAGAAAATCGATATTCTCTGATGAAATTTCCTGAAGGTCACTGAATAGTTCTGTCAGAGGCATCTACTCCTGTTGACTGTATCCCTGTGGAAGATCACCATTCAATTTGCACTGTGTAAGCTAATAAATGAATGTGGCCCTCTGGCTCAACCACATTAAGACTCCCTTAACACTGACCACAGCTAACGATTCACAGCAATGTGAACCAGGTCGCCAACTACAACCGTTGTTAACACTTGGGAGAAAAGCTGTAAATGTTGCTAAAAGCACAACTAATTATACAAGGAGCAGCAGAGTGCAGTCGTTCATCAGCGCTCACACTGCAACACAGATCAGCGTGGGGCCCCAAAATTACCACACTGTAAAGGCAGATGCAAGAAACACTGCACGTGAGTCTCAAAACCCCTGTTCAATTTCACCCTTGAAATCTGCTTATCATCATGTGTGGGTGAATGTAAAGAGAGAGAGATAGAGAGAGAGAGAGAGAGAGAGAGAGAGAAGAAAGGAGGATGCTCTTAGCTGCCATAGTTTTACATGACCCTGGCACAAAAAATCCGATGATAGCATGCAAGTGTTTCTGGCACTGATGCAGAGTTAACATCTCAATTGTGAAATGCTGACTTCCTTCTTTTCATTGTTTGTTTCCAGCCCACTCCCACTCTTAGATTCCCTTTTAACAATTCCTCTTTTGTCCTTCTTTCTGGGAAAAAAATAAACACAAATTCTCTGTTGTGTTTTGCCTATTGTCTCTCTCTCTCTCTCTCTCTCTCTCTCTTTTGAAGGTTAAAATTCTGACCCTCTTCTTACTCGGCGTCTTCCCAGATGAGAACAACACAATTGTAATCAAACAAATTGTTTCTGAGACTCCTTTTGACAAAATACGCCAGATAATGAAAAATTGAACAGTTATACTTTATAAGTTATTAAGAAACAAGGAGAAGGCTGTGAAGGATTTTTGTGCTGCATTGTGAATTAAAACATTTCCATTGAAAGAAATACAGAGAAATGATCGACATATTGTAGGGGGGAGATAAAAGAAATGGAAAACAAAAAGATTCAGAAAGTGTCTGACAGAGGGAGAAAGCGTCTGAGCCCTCATGTCACATTGCACCTGTCCCTTCCTGCTCTATCCTTCTCTGTATCCTTCCCTTTATTAGACTGGCC
This sequence comes from Selene dorsalis, assembly GCA_900303245.1. Lineage (NCBI taxonomy): Eukaryota > Metazoa > Chordata > Actinopteri > Carangiformes > Carangidae > Selene > Selene dorsalis. The sequence goes on from OMNW01031478.1 coordinate 3,930, forward strand.
ATTTAACAGCAGTTTCTCAAATGCTCTCCACCCTTTAAATAGTCTGTTTGCATTTAAGCTCAACACTGGATTGCTATTCAGACTGGCTATTGACACAAGTTTCACATCTGAGCTTAGCAAAAGTCAGCCATCTGATACCACAGAAGAACAAAACAAGCTAGGATTTGTGGTGCTGTGTCTCTTAGTTTGGCAAAGAAAAAATAAGGAAAAAAAAACCTTCAAGGCAGACATCTAATTACAAAACTCATTCTGCTGCAGTTCTGTGCAAATGAAATGCTCAAACAGCTTTTTTGTGAATATGTATTAAATTTAAAATCACTTTGTATTTCCATTCCTTACGCAGATTTTCTCCTCTTTACTTTCCTCACTTAACTCTGCTCACATGTGCTAATTCAACACTTTCCTTTCAAAGAAATCCTCTTTCCAACTCCTGACCTCAGTTTTTATTCATTCTAAATGGGAATTGGGAAATTCCAGCACAACCTGTATCAGTAAACCCCGACGGTGCAAACCATTCATAAATGTGGAAGGGATTAGTCAATTAAAAAGCCTCTCAGATGTGAGGATTAGCTACTTTTCTGTTATAAGTGGTTGTAAATTGAGTATCTTTAAATTCTGCAGTGAGGATTGGGCAAAATCATTGATTTAAATACATAACAACAGTATGTAAGAAACGGAAATGGACACTTTTCACTGTTTTGTTGGTATTAATAGTTCATAAACCCAGCAATTAGGAAAATGTAACAGTACTATGGACAAGGGCACGTAACGGTTTAGACAGACCTCAGACAAAGCTACAAACCTTCACTGTGCTGCTCATGCACATCTCTATGAAATCAAGCAGCTCACCTGTAGTGAGTGATGCTGTAATAGGCTCAGAGGTAACATCCCCCTGAATTGTGATTAGACTGATGGTGTACTGAGTGGACGGCAGCAAATCCTGGACCAGTGACCTTGTCGTGGAGCCGTCCAGTGTAACCTTAGAGGTGTCTGTCCCGTCGGCAGAGCTGTAGCTCAGGATGAAGAGGTCAGCAGGCGGTGCTGGGGCACTCCACGCCACCAACACAGAGTCTGAAGTCACCTCTGACAAGTAGAGGTGGGTTACAGGTCTGATTCCTGGAAGAATGGAGGGTCCAGAGGTAATAGGCGAGTGTTTTTTTTAAGAAGAAGAACAAAGCCGGACATAGCGAGGAAAAGAAAAAACTGGCAGTCATCATTATGAAGATGACAGACAAGAAACTAAGTGATGGATTGATGGAGTCCATGGATGAAGTGAAGGAGAGTTAATAGCGCAGTTGAGAGAATTAGCCTTGAGTGTAATGTTGATGGGGTTGGTGAGAGACAGAATGGACCACAATCATGTGGAAGTAATGACTTAACAGAAAAAGAGAAACTAATGAGATAGTCCTCCATAAAGATGAAGATGTACTGGGACTGTTCACAATAAGAAAATGGAGACATGGTGATGATAACAGATGCTGTTGTCAGAAGGTATGACCAGGACGGGAGATGATGTAATGAATATGAAGAAGTGCAGCCGATGCCACAGCAGCAAATGGAAGAAGACTTTTATTCAATTAGCCATGTGCTGATGTAATAAATAGCAGGTAGGATGCTGCAACACTGGCCTCTTCTTTTCTGATTTATCCAGATTAAACTCATCTTGAGGAATTTTCTCTGTAATCTGTCATCATTTGAAACCTGCATGGTTTCCATTGTTGCTCTCTTCTCTTACTGGTGACTCTCTACCTTTTATTATTCTTCACCAGTGCCCTGTGCAGTTAGCAGAAGTCTGTGTTGCGCAAACCCCATGCTAGTAGCGTTCATGTGTATCCTTGTGCGTAAAGCTGGTAAAAGATGGGATACAAACAACAACACAAGGAAACACTCGTCCAAACTTTGCACAACACCACAAGAGGTCTAAAACTCTATTTGAAAGCTTTATGGATAACATTGCAAAGAGGAAGATGCACTTTAACTGTTGTGGTGGTGGTGAAGATGATAATGACAAGTCTTTTGCAGAATTGTTAGAGATCCAAAAGCACAGAAGACCATCCCTTAAAAAGGGAACTCTAAGAGGTCAAGGTCAGTGTAGTAATCATGAGAGGAGCTACTTGGCCTGAGAAAACAGGTTTTTATCATGTCTTTAGCATTTCTAGATGATCTGCAGGTCTACAGGTACAGAAAAAAATCCTGACGATGTTTTCTGTATGGTGGCGAACAAATTGCACATACCACGGAAACATTTCCTTGCATCAGAATAAAAGTGATGAACTAAGGTGCACACATTGTGACTCATAAATTTACTGAGGCCACCTATTCAAGTTTGTTTTTCTCTATTTAAACATTCTGATTGAATGATTAAGTATCTGCTCTTAACCCTGCACTGTTTCTGTATTTGGTTCCATTTTCAGTGTTAGCTGAAATACAATACTAAATCACAAGGTGATGTTAATGGATGGGATGTTATAAAAATAAAGCCCTGGATTTTTCTCACTGCAGATAATGAAAACAAAGTGCATTACTCCTTATGTAGAGGTTTTGTCACTCTTTCTGCAGTTAGCATTATGGATCTTCAAAGGCTTGGAAAAGAATAAGAATGAGTGAATAAATGAATTGACAAACAAATGAATCCATAAAAATGATATGTAAATGAATACATATGGTAACTTTATAATTCTCTTTTGCTTTCTGAGTAATGAAGAGTTCAACCGCAATCATAAATAAATGAATAAATAATGTGAATTTTGCTGATAACTGCTTACACCAAGTGGTAAAGTACATATTCAATGATTAAGACACAAACTGAAGGTCAGACATCAGAGCCCCACAGGCAATCTTGGGTTTACAATTTGAGATCACACTCTGGATTAATCCCTGGGTATTTTTTTTTCTGATGGTGAGTTCACCTGATCACAGGAAGGCAGATGTTGCCAATATGGCCAAGTGAACAGTGGATGAGGAGATGACAGGTAATTAATTATTTTTCCTCTAATTCTCTAAATCTGTCGTTTTATCATCCTGTCATCTCTCCTCTCCAGATGGCTGCAATGATGCCACTGAAGGAAACCGCAGATAACAAAAGATGATAAATGTGCTGATGATCTCTGTGATGATGTCGATGAAGGTTACGACAGTGACAACTGCCACCACGGCGCTCGGTAAAGAAGAAACAAGCCGATGATGATGGTGATGATGACGATGATGATGAGCGTGGGGAAGAAAAGGGTGACAAATCTGACAGCAGGTAAGCGGGTGCCCATCATTCTGACACTGTGCTTAGTGCGACTGAAAAATCACATCAAGCTCCCTGTAAAAATAACAAAAACCAACAGAGCCGAAGCAGATTGACAGGCAATCTGACAAATAGCTGGATGGATAGACACAAGTGTGGAGGGAAGAGAACCAAGCTGTGATTGAAATTCTCAGAGAAAAAGGGAAACGTGGAGCGGTGCAAGCAGACAGCAGCGAGTGTGACAGGAAAACTGAGAGAGCGTGTTGTTGAAAAGGCATCAGAAGAAACAGAAACACAAATACGAGTCGATGCGAAACAGAGGTGCAATTAGGGAACACTTGTAACAAGCTCATTAGCTGACTTGACTAATTTACCTTGGCTGATTGCTGCTTCAAAATCTTTTAAGGTCCTCCATTTTCTTTGAGCGTGATTCGCCTTACCTGCTGCCATTACATTCACCATTCAAATTATGTGCCACTGTTGTTCAAACTGTTCTCTGGGTCTGTTCTCTGCAGTAATAGGCTGATCTTTCATGTCTTTATCCCGAGCAGAGGAAACACTCCGGGAGGGAATTTTATTTTAGCTTTGTTTGATAATGGAGGGGAGCAAAGTGAGAACACTGCACTGCAACCGTCATGTTCTTCAGAAAAGTTTATATCAGCTGGAGCGCAGAGAAAAAAAAAAGGAGGCTTGTTGGTGTTTCTCAGGAAATGATCACTGCTCTCACTTGATCATCATTTGAGATATATACCTTAAATAAACTCATGTTTTATGGATTCTTTCTTATAATGTTCTTATAATCATGTCTTTGGTGCTAAAGTATCACTACTTGGTACTTCTGATTGTATACTTTGAGGCTGCCTCTACCTGTGAAGGCGTCTATGGTGGCTGCAGTGCTCTGCTGTCTTCCTCTCCTTGCTGCTACAGTAATGGTGTACTCAGTCCCAGGCTCAAGGTCTGTGAGCGTAGTGGTGGTTACATCTTTAGGCACTGTCAGCTGGAACGAGAAGAAGTAGTCAAACATATACTCAGTATACTACTTTTCTATACTTTCAGATGGCTTCACAATATAAAGGTCACAGCCTGTTCTTTACCTCTGTAGTGACACCGGAGGATGATGTGTAGGTGACCTTGTAGTGGTCAATGGGTCCCTGGACCACGCCCCACACAAGAGTGATGGTGTTGTCTGTGGACGCTGTCACTGTTAAATCCATGGGCACATCCAGACCTAACAGAGGAGAAGCATGAGGTGGTTAAAAGCACAGGTGCTGGGAAATATTTTCAGTAAATTTGCTAAGCACCACCCCAGCATTAAAACAGGCTACTCCATGGGCATATTAAGTGTTACCTATGAGAAAGCACCAGAGTGGATGCACACCAACACTTACTGATGATCATGTATGACATTTTAATAGCCTTCCTTTTAACAAGCTACATGGGACACAATTACCCTACTTAACGCTCTTTTCCCCGATGTAAGACACACAAGTAACTGATCATAAAAAAACCTGAGTAAAAACAACAGACATCTGTAGTTTTTTTAAATTTCTTTGCATTTCAAGTGATGATTTTATTTATCTATTTGTATTTATGTATATATTCACTGTCATTTAAGTAAGCCAACTCAAAAGGCCATTACTGCATAAGGTATATCAAGCCTTACACTATTTATGTAATTAATTTGCAATTAATCTATTGACATAAAAGAGTTCATGCTTAGCTAAAAAAGTGGCACAGTGAAAAAGGGAAGATGTAACAAAGGCAGTAGTTTCTGATATACCTTCATGTTACTGTGCACAAAGCGCTAATGCCTTAACTCCCACTCAACCACACACAGACATTCATATCAAATTATGTCGTTAGTTAAAGTGTAGAGCTGCTCAGATGTTGCATGTCACATCTTAGAATTTCTCACATAATTTGAGGTGATGTAAACATGAATTAATTCACATTTTATTTTGAGATGTGCCTCAATATTTTAACAGAAACTGTTGCTATTGATCATTAAATTCATAAATTATTCAGAGCTTCTGTTCTGCTCTTATCTGTAGCATAACCTGACATCAAAGAAAAATCATTACTGATTAAAATGTAATAGCTTGCCTCCAGGAAGTTCATTTCCAAAAGGACCTCTACAATAACTTAATGACCATAAATTCTGTATTTTTGTATTTGTTATGTTATGGTTGTCATTTCCTGCACCAATAACTCGACAGAACCCTGTTTTTTTTCATGGAACAGAAAGACTGTAAAGAACTTGTCAATGATGCTTCTAACATTCAACTCACACTTACAGTAACATAAGTGCAGCTGTGTGCCAGGCAGACATGAGGTGTTTGAGCTATTTTAGAGCGATGTGATAGATGTAGTACATTTTCAAAGTTTAAAGAGAGTTCATAAAATAGTGGGGTAGAAAGAGCCTGCTTGCAAGGCAAACGTAGGTATAATTTAGCAAAATTCAAAATGCCTTCATGCCATTAAAATAACTGCAACTAGAGGACAGCTGTGCTGGGTAGTCGATGTGATGGGAAAGATTAGTGAAGCCCCTCCTTTCACTAACATTTCTAAAAGCAAGTGAATTGATGTCCTTTTTTCTTTCAGCCAAACAACTCAAACCCAATAAAAATTCAAACAGCCGATCAAGTACTGATGTAAAGAGAGGGCCATTAGCAAAACTGTATGCATTATTACAGCTTTAAAATGCTATAATGGGAACTTTGACCCAAGCCAGCAACATAAAACAGCTACACACCTCTCTAAAGCTGCACAAGTCTTGCCAAAATCTGATTTGCTTAATTTCACTAAAACGGCTTTTAATGGTTGGAACAAGAGCACTGACCCATAGCACAATCTGTGAAGTACATGTATAATGACAAATGGGCTAGATAGCCAGCTCTGATGTTGAGATTTGCAGTACAACACTGTGCTACAGTTCACTTAGTACACTGCTGCTGTTGGTGTGTCTTACATGCATGAGTGGATGACTGGCTTTTTACAGTGGAGCATAAACAACAGTTCACTTACTGGTCCTGGCGTTCATTGTTGCTGGTGTGCTCTGGTTGCTGCCTTTCATGGCAGAGATGCCGATGCCGTACTCCGTGCCTGGAAGCAGGTCTGATGCACAAAGACAAGGAGAGATGTGGTAACTAATTTACCACGTAATATAGCACGAAAAAACATCACATAGATTTGTTTGGCATTTTCCTCCACACACAACGTGCATGTCAATTAGATGGAGTTTTTCATAACAGCCCAATTAGCTCTACATCAGTGATGAGGTCCTGACAAATTTACACATACATCACTATGATTTGTGAAGAACCCCTTTTTTTTGCCCACTGCATAATTGATCAGTTCCAAATCAATCTTGCACATCCACAATGAGCTTCTCAAACTACAGGAATAGAGATGAAGAGATGAGCAGTGAGAAATGAGTGAGAGTGACAGAGATTATTAGAAGAGAGTGTGGGGCAGAGAGAAAATAAGAGTGACAGGGATGGAATTGATTGCATTGATTGCAGTGGCCGTACAGAAAGACATGAGGACCTTTTACTTCAATTCTTATGCTGGCCATGCCCTTTCCAGCACTGTGGCCTTTCAGGAAAAAAAAAAAACATTCCAGCTGACCCCTCCTTTCTGACAGCCTTTCAATATCCCCGCAGGATAACACGCATTTCTGCAGATACAATCAGTAGCGCGTCAGCCAAGTGTTCGCCCTGCAGATAATCCTGCCATGTAAAACACACAGGCACTTCCCAGCTTCTTCAGTACACATTAGATGCATTGTGATAATAGTGACAGCATCGGGAAAAACACTGCCAAAGAGCAAAGGAGCCCTACAGGTGTTGATGATAGATAATTCAAGGCAAATTGACTACAAACCCCATTAAATGGAAGATGAGCAACACATCACTCCTCCTCACTCACCTGTGAGAGTGGTCTTAGTGGTGGCTCCCTCATTTCGTGGTACAGTGACTTTATCATACTGATCTCCTGCTAAAGTGCTGTACACCACCTGGTAGCCCTCTACCTACAATATAAAATGTACACATTTAAAAACAGTTACAACACCAAGGTGAAAGAAACATTTGAAATAAATATTTATTTATTTATTTAGCTTCATTTTCTTTTACACTGCATTGCTGATAGGTGATAGATTAATGGTTTAGTTTGCATCAGCCCAGTATGATATTTGTCTCCCTGTCAGCAATCTGCAGAATCATGAGGATGAATAAATTTGCACTGCTAACAGGCATCAAGACAGACTGGCTTCTTAAGTCTGGGTGTGTAGTTAGTGTGCTCCTGAAATATCACTGTGACTTCGTAGTGAAACAACATTATTTATGACATTTTAATTCAGAGTTAAACATTCAGTGATCTCTTGCGCCCAGTGTGGTCCTTGTTCCATTGCTATTATTGACATTTACCAAGCTGACATTTGCAGGCCCACCTGTTTATGATGATAGAGTGCTCGAGAAAACAGGACAGATTAGAAACACAGGAGACGTTAAAATCTGCTTTAGGGCAAGTTAGTGGGAAGGACCAAAAATGAATGAATAAATTCAAGAGATTAAGGATACATTAATTGTGACTTTATAAAAAAGAAAAACAAAAGAAAAAAAAAACCTAATCTGTAAAACAATGTTATTTTTAGGAAATGCCATTATTGGTTATCTATTTGAGATCATTTATATTCTGTTGGCTGTTTTAATCTATTGAATCGCATAATACTTAATACAGAATGCTCCTCATTTTTTTGAATGTAAAATCTTAAAGTGTCCAGTGTGTAAGGAAATCGTGGCATCTAGCGTTCAGATTCTAGACTGCAGCTCTCGCTCGCGCTCACCCCTCCCGTCGGCAAAGTGACGGTGGCCTCCGAGGACAAAATGGTGTCTTCCACGACTGAGACGACTTGGAGTAGTTCAGGATCATCAAGCGATGAGGTGAAGATGTAAACCATATTATGGTATGTTATAGGTTATCAGTGAGAGGTTAGGAGTGTTTCATTCCTAACTGTAGAGTTGTTCTGATTCCGAAACCAGTATCACAAATGACTCCAATACTGCAGAAAATGTCGGCATCAGTACCAGCGAGTACCTGTTAGCTCGATTAAGCCTTTAGGTCCATTATTGCTGTTAGCGGTGTTAGGTCTGTTAGCAGTGTTAGCTCCGTAAATGACTACAGTCGAACTGGAGCGGTCAGTTTATTAAACGAAGTGAGTGGCGCTCACCAAGTTTGTCCCCTTTTGGCTACCGTATTCAAAGATGGCGATGAAACATGGCAGCTTCAGTTGGGTGCACTGCCACCTATGTATTTGTAAACAACTCATTCTAAGCTACGAGAAAGCTTTCATTTGTATGCGATTGTGATTAGACTTCAGTAAATACGTATTTATGAAAGCAATATTTGATTTTTGCTAATAAAAAGCCAAATAAGTTACACACTGTCACTTTAAATACTAAAAGTTATTCAATAAATGTAGTGAGGCAGAAGTTCAAGGACCAATAAAACTGAAATAATCACACAAAGTTCAACACTAAGTTCCATTACCTGCAAATGTTATTCAGCCCATGTCTAATTACCTCAGCCTCACTGTTATCCCATTCAAGTTCCAGGGTGGTGGACGTCTTGGACACGAGCCGGAGGTTCTTGGGGGCATCGATCTCTGAGAAGAACGATAAAGCTGACAATGTTGGGGACACTGAGACCAATTCTAAGGAATTGTGAACAAGCAAACAAAAGCAGTTTAAACAGTATCAGACAGATATAGTTAGAGTCAAACTGTCATTTACCAGACTTAATCTGTATACAATATCATATAAGGCACAGCATCATCACTTGCAATGTGTCCTTAAGGAATACACTGTAATATATATCCAACTATCCTGAAATTTCTGCTGATTTTACTTGAACTGAGTGATCCTGAAATAGATCTTTTTTTACTAGAGACACACATTTTGCTAAAGATGTAGTGGTCGTGATGCCATTTTGATGAAGTAGTTTGCACTCAAAACAAATCAGGTTGATATTTCAACAAACAATGTGCTTTACTCTACACAAACGTTATGGGAGTAAAAAAAAGTGATGAACAGATGTTCACTACCATATCCAATATAGATAAACGGTATGGTATGCATTAGGCCATATGTCATCAGATGCTCTATTCCTGGAGGCAGGCACAGGATCACACACACTACTATCACCACATCTGCTTGCTGTCAGACCTCACCAGTAGTAAATTCAGTGGAAATGGATCCACTCTCGTTTCCTTTCCTCACACCTCTGACAGACACCTCGTAACGTGAGCCAGGACGCAGAACCTGTGGAAGCAAAAACACATGGACAGTTTGGTCTGTTTAATCTCTCTGCGTGGATTTTTCAGTTTGTTTTTATTTTTATTTTTTTGGTTTTATCTCTAGACACAGAAGGCAGGCAGATTAGATGAATTAACAAGCATGAGAAGTGTACACACACATGCACGTGTACACACAGACACAAAACAATAATACTACACACTTGAGTGCAAAGTAATAATTCCAATCCATAGCCAACTGGCCAGTTACGAGAAATAGCTTGGTAGGTCCACAAAATGTGTCTGTATGATCAGATCTGTGATCTCCTGACATGATGAATCACACACACACACACACACACACACACACATTCCTGTATGGGCATCATAGTGAGCTCCAGGTAAGTGTGGAGATGGAGTGAGGACCACCCTTTCTGCTACACTTAGAGAGAAGTACTTGTAACTTTCCCCACTAGATGACCCCTTCCTGGTCCCTGTTCTGGTCCCTGTCTGGATCCCGGATCTGGTCCCGGTCCCGGTCCCGGTCCCGCTTCCGCTTCCGGTCCCGGTTCGGGTTTCGGTCCTGATCCCCGTTCGGGTTCCGGTCCCGATCCCGGTTCGGGTTCCGGTCTCGATCCCGGTTCCGGTTTGGGTTCCGGTCTCGATCCCGGTTCCGGTCCCGGTTCGGGTTCCGATCCCGGTCCCGATCCCGGTTCGGGCTCCGGTCCCGGTTCGGGTTTGGGTTCCGGTTCCGGTCCCGGTTCGGGTTCCGGTCCCGATCCCGGTTCCGGTTCGGGTTCCGGTCCCGGTCCAGA
>OMNW01031480.1:0-21982 GCA_900303245.1 Selene dorsalis
TGATTAAACATAATTAGTTTGCTGAGTGATTCCTAAGGCCATGATATGAGCTGTGTGTGGTTTCTAAGACTGATCCAGAACACCTGATTGGATTTGAAATGGAAATCAAACCAAATGTCGTTTACCCAGCTCTGCTTTGTAGTATTGTGCTGTGTGGCCTTTACTGCACCCGTCAGTGAGGGGATCTTTTTAACATTTTCATACAGACTGATAACCTTTGGTTTACTGAGAAAAGGCAGATTAATGACAGGGTCTATTCTCTTGATTTGGTAAAATGAATTAACCAACGTGAATATCTTCATCCAAGATGACTTGTTCTGGTGAATTCTATTTTTGTAAATCAACACTAAAAAAGAAGATGGACTCCACCCTTTGTAAAGCAGAAGTAGACAGGATGTGGGCAGTTTCAAGTGATATTCCACCCTAAACCTTTTCCACCGTCTGACTATCAAGACTCACCCCCAGTGCTCACAAGGTAGCATGGGAGCTTCTTCTTTTCTCCCTCATGTGGAACAGTGCTTGTGGATACTAAATATTCAAATGGAAACAAGTTTCAAAGCAGAGTAAAAAAACATCTCAAAGATTCCTGCAAAATCCATTTCCCTGCTGTCCATGGCAGAGCAAACCACGTCTGTGTGCTGAGCTCTCACCATCCACAAAGCTCTGCCAAAAAGTTTCTTTAGATATATTTTTGGCAAATAAAGTGGTTGTTTGGAACATAATGAGCATGCAGATGGACAGCCAGCAAGTGGATTATGTTGAAGAAGTGATCTGAGGAGTGTCTATCGATTTATTGGTACTGTTTGTACCAGACCAAGGATAATTCATGACAACTGATTACAAATCAAGCTAAGCACAGATTCTGTTACTTGAAAAGGATACAACTACAAAAAACTTAAGAAACATAGGGACAAACTCAAGAAGTGTTTGACATTTTGGTAAAAGTGCGTTCTTATAGGGAGTTAGTTGTTAGCTGGAAGCAGGCAGAAACTTGCTTTAACAGTTGGATTGTTATAGATAAAACAAGATATAATGAGTTAAATTGTGAGTTGTAGGACAGAACCTGGCTAACTGGTTCCGCCTGCTTCCAGTCTTTTAGATAATGAGTGGTCATCAAACCCACTTAGCGTTCTGCAATCGGCACATTTTACAAAATGTCAAACTAGTCTTTTAACAGCCATTTTTTTTAAGGTGTTCAACACTGTGAACACGTGCAGACATTTGTCAAAATAAAAGCCTTGATCAAGGGTCGGTTTTATTTCATGTCATGTGAATGAGATGGAGCAGAGATGCATTTCAAGCATCTAGGAATCAAGATCAGCACACTAAGAAGCTTCATAACCCCAGGCGGAGATTGGTACACATTTCTAAATGAAAGGCTGGGAATGTTCTATAAGGCAGCAAGATCAAGGGCACAGGCTAATGGCAAGGTATGTTTAAATCATCGTAGCGTCTCGGCATTTAAAGGTGAGGAGGCAAAGCTTTATCATCTGAAGAGACGTGAAAGGAAGATGGCAGGAAGCTGGGCGAGGCCAAAGGTACGTTTTGGTCCTGCATGTTAAGCATCTCTGGTCACATGTTAGCAGGTGTCCTTCAAACTGTATCTGAAATCCTTCCAAATGCTCCAGGTGTGTCCTCAAATATCCCTCAAGGACTTCAACATCTCAACACAACATTGAATAGGCTTGTATAAGGCAAGCGAGCTCGATCAGTCAAAGATAAACTATTGCAAATGACTCACACACTTTTCATCTTGGACAGTGCAGCTAAGGAGAGACGACGGTGACCTTCTTTCTAATCAGGATTGAAAGCCACTCCTCTAAAACTCTATTCTTTAGAATTATCTTTTGAAAATAAATTATATTTTCTCAGTACAGAAATAAATACATATCTTCTCTCAAACATAGGAATGAATCATCATCACAGATCTAAATGCTACACTGAATACATTACTCACCATCTCATTGGTGAAGAAACAAGAATATAGGTGACTAATTGATGCCATCTGCCAGGGATCAGACACTCATTCAGACATATAAATGCAAATATACAGTTAGCTGACACCAGAGTCAGATCACACCTCTGTCAAACAGCTTTGAGAAAGTAAAATATTCCTCAGCATTGGCATAACAAGAATCCCCTAAATGCTCTGCTCGTTGGACATCTTCACACTGGGAAACCAAACAAACTCGACTGTGCTTTCTCTGTAGCGTGCATGTCTGTCCTACAGTGTGAAACCCAGTACCACTACTGAGGTGAATTTCATAGTTACAGATATGACATGAGACCTATATTTTATCTCAGAAACTCAGAAAAGAGATGCAGTGAAAAAAAAACAACAACTTCCACATTCCTTTGTTTTCTGTGCGTGAAAGTGATCAGTGATAATTTTCTCTCTTCACAGCTGCGTTCAGAGTTTCCTCCACAAACCTCCAGTACACGCCAGTTACACTTTATATGAAAATGTGAAATTATAGAATTTGACTAAATGTTGGATATATGCTTGTTTTCTTTCTTGTGGATATCTATGTCACTATGGCCAGTAGCCTGTTAGCTTAGCTTATCATAAAGACAGGGTCACCGTTTCTGCCTGTCTCCAGTGTTTTGCTAAGATTTACTAAACTGCTGCTGCTTTACCATGCTGACATGAGAGTGGTATCAATCGTAGTCGAAGCTTTTGGCAAGAAATGGACACTGATCAAATTGCCGCAAATTACAGAGAAATCTAACGATGAGTGGAATTAAGTCTTCAGCCACTGAGAAATCTCTTTGTTTCAGCACAATAGGTCTCAGATTTTCTTTCTCCACATCGAATCATGGAGGCTTTTTGCGTCTGATATCTGCAGGCAGATATTAACATTATTCACACGTAACATCAACGTCTCCTCATATCTATCAAATGTCACATTTCTAAGAGCTACAGTAGCATTTTCTACAGCAGATTATATTCCAGCTTCTTCACACAGCTGCTACGACACCAGAGAGCCATGTATGATAAAAAACCAATTCACACTGCCATATTCATACTCATATACAATATGTCAGACTGTTACTCTTCCTAAATAAATGTGTGGCATGTTAAGTATGAACAAGTGATTTTTTTAAAATCAAAAGAAGCTCATGTCTCCTTCATCCTAAACTTCCAGTTCCTCTCTCACAGAGGCAGCAGGTAGGTTTGTAGCTAATTAAAGTTGTGAAGGGAAAACCAGAGCAACATTAGCTCACGTCCCACAGCACTAACATGTCACGCCAGTCAGATGCTACTGCAGGTTCTTGAGGAGGCGTCCGTAGCGGAAGTCATAGACGTGTCGGCTGAAAAACACCAGCTCTGGGTCGATGTCATTGGGCACACAGTGGTGGGTGGGCATGGCGTTGCCAACAATGGGTGGCACCACGAGGGAGGCTGCGCTGTCATGTACGCCCTCCCTACGGCGTTTTACCAAGGCACAAAATCTGCACATGGCACAAGAGATGAAACTCAATCATTTCAGAAACATTCAGTAAAATAAAATAAAATGTGTTTCTCTGCAGCTCAAACTGTCCGAGAGCTATAAAAAGCTGATTTAAAAGGAGCCTTACAAAAAACTACTGTCACATCTCTGCGGGACAACATCATTGTTCAAAAGCAATATGATTCTTTTATGCAAAAGAAATGTGCACTACAATATGTAAAAAACACCTTCTCTCTTACCGACAATACTGTGCCAATGTTAGGACATAGCATTTGTCTTCAATACAGGCCACACTGTTCACATCCTGGTGACGGGACGCGAAGATCTCATTCTGTGGAAAGAGTTGTGTTTTATTCATGCGTTAGTTCAGAACACTGTCACTGAGCAACATTTGAAGCCCATAAAGCTTCACAGTTGGTGCCTAAAAGGATAACATCTGTCTGCTGTGCTGCACACAAGCACTCCTGTCGAACCATCTCTTCCAGATGTAAAGATGGATTTGCCAGAGAAAGATGTTTCGTTTCTTCCTATGAGACGAAGCCTCGTTACTGTCCTCGCACTGTGGCGCTGATGTTTGTTGCCTGTTAGTGCAGCTGGGAAATGACAGTCTTTATGTGGTTCATTGTTGCTAGAGATTGAATTAAGTGCAACTTGCTCCTTTTGGGAGATTACTGACAGGAAGTGAGCGCAACAGAAGCTATTCCTCGAACTGCACGTCTGCTCATGCATGTGTGTTTGTGCGATGGTGTGTCTTTGAAAAGCTTTTGCGGTGAAAGACTATACCTGAAAAAGAAAAAACTTCTCTTGAAGCCTAATGTGTTTCAATTCCACTGCTAACTCACAGAATGGACACATGCTCAGGGGTTATTAAAACACTAAAATTATAAAGTGTTTTGGAAAATAAACCATGTATTTTACTGTCAATGAAAAAGAGAGGCTCTGTTTAAAACACGCTGCTTATGTCACGTTACGATTTCCCATCTTTAGCAAAACTCAGGAAAAGTCCAATATCCCAAAACCTCAAGACCATTCACTCTTCTTTGAAAATGCATCAAAATATCGAGTTTGATTCTTAAACAACGAACTGATTTGAGAAGCTAAAACGTCATTTGATTTAATATTCATTGGGGATTTTTTTCAGTGGCAGATTAATATTTGGCACTCATATGAAGTAAAAGCTATGATGGTGTTTGTCAATATTATAGCCACACTCACACACAGTTACATATTGTAAACTGATCTACACACTTTCCCACTGTTGACTGGAGCTACATGATTTAAGTCAAAGTATCTGCTGACCACATGCTGTCACACCGTGGGATTGGCTTCTCACCTCACAATGTACGCTGGGGTTGCGTCCCCCCTGTGTGTGTTCTGGACGGTAATACCAAAACAAACTCATCATCAGCTCTCCTGCAGAACAGAAACACAGAAACACACAGTTTACTTAGATGCTTAAAGCAGTTATGGCTGCATTACATGACATTAGTTCCTCTTGTGCTGTTAATAATCACTACCTGACTCTGGCTCCTCCCACAGAGCTGAGATCTTGGCCACATAGGGCAGAGACTTCTTCCGGGGTCCAGATTTCAGTAGAACAGTGTCTCTGACCCGAATCAGCTCCCCATCCCTCTGGACTCCCTCAAAACACTTCCTCAGCACCAGAGTCTCCTCTCCCTGAGAACACAGGCAGCAGGAAACATTGACTCTTCCTCTGGCTACAAACTGACAGGCTGTGAAATGCTGCAGGATTTAATTTGTATTGAATGACTTGTGCGTCTTGACAGAGATGTGGACAGTCATGTGTTTGGATGAAATGCAGTGAACAGTGAATGATTCCTGATGTTGCAATGACGCATGTGTAATAAATCATCTCTAAGTTACATCACACCAGCTTTAATTACAGGTGGCAACATCACGGTGGCATCAAAAACCACCAGTATGACTTTTTCTACATACCACAGAGAAAACCTCTTTCTGAAAGGGCAGGCCAACTGGCTGCCAGCCGTTGGTAGTTTTTTGGCGGCCATTCTTTGGCTGCTTGGCAACCAACCGCTCTCTGACACTGGGAGAGTTGAGCTTCTGTTTCTTGTCCCTGTTGAGAGGGCAGACAGCCGAGCTGATGCTGCCGGTGCTGCGCGCGCCAGACTTTGACCCGCTGGGCGGCTTGGCACTCTGCGGGCACTCCTTTGCAACCTGCAGCGGAGGCTGTGGTTGGCTGGGGTCGGACAGCGGCGTCTGAACATGGGGCACTGATTGGCCGGCTGGAGGCACAGCGGGAATGGGGCAGCCAGTGAGGATTCTGGGGCTGGGAGAGATTGGGATGGAGGAAGGGCTGTGATGGTCACTGAGGGTTGATGGGTAGTCGTCTAAGGAAGGGACAGAGAAGGAGAGATAATGAAGTAGAGTGACAGAGTGAAACATGTGCACACAGTCCTTTAAGCAGCAGCCACAGTGATCAACAACCTTTAACAAGGTTACATAATAGAGGCATGAACTGCACTCAGCTGTTATTAGTTCCGCTGAGGCTGCAGAAAAAACAAACAGAGCATCAATTAAGGTCAATTATAGCCTTTAACAGAGCAGCACACACACACACACAAGTGACAGTGAAAAACACTGACATCCACCTGTGTATGAGATAACAAAAATGCATGTGTACACTCCTTTAATACAGCTGTGGTGCCATGAAGTGGCACACAGTGAAAAGCGTGTGAAACGCACAGTGAAACAAGTGTGTTTTCTAGTTTAAGACCGATGCAGTTGTCATTTTCTTGTCTAGCACCCAAATTTTTAAAACAGCAGATGCACTTGCACCCGTCTGAGTGTACATGGGTGTGTTGGTGGTAAAATGAGGTGTGGCTCAGCGCGTTGTTGGCACAATGTTATCTTGAGGCAGTGGAAAGCGATGGCATCAGTGACCAACAAAAACCTGCTCTGAAGTCAACAGCATTTCACTGTTATTTTAAGGGCGCCTTATCAAGAGAGTAATAGGTGCCTACATTAAGTGGGTGTGCATGAGCAGAATGTGTGCTGAAAAGTTAGGTAGAAGGTTACAACACAGCCATTATAACTGTTATATATATATATAAGGTAAAGTAATGGTCAGGTTATTTCAATGTGAACTCTCAGCTCTGTGGATCCAAACCTCATGAGCTGCCTTTATTAGCTCCACATAGAATACATTAAGACTACATTCAACATCAGACTCCTTAAGAACGAAGTACAACTATTCCTGTACTTGTTAAATACTAATTTTAATGTAGTACATTGCTATAGGGAAACCATATGAACTTTTCTTCTTTTCTTTTTTCTTCTTCTTCTTTTTTTTTTCACAGATTAACATTTTATGCACAGTGTATAGTCTACTGTAAAAAGCATTAACATTAAACTGATACTGACAGTATGCGAGTGGTGTTAGTGACTACACTTATTGTTTTAATGTGCAACAACTGACTTTTTTGGACAGCTGGAATAACAGGAAAAAAGTTGTTAACTGAACACCAGCTGCAAAGACAACTGTTGCCTATTTATACATCCAGCAGATACAGAACAACGTTAGCTTTCATTTACAGAGACTTTCTGTCCATCTTATGAACAGTTATGTGGACGGGTCTACTAAGTCTTCACCACCTCCTGAGAGAGATGTCTGGTTGTTAAATACAGGAGCTTATACCGGCTGATTAAACCTGTGCTCAGGTTGAAGTTAGGTGGAGTCTTGGTGAGAATAACATGAAGTCATCAAAGTGCACACACTAATAAGGCTAATAAGTTTTCCCACCTCCAACAAAAATGAAGAGGAGAGCAAGACTGACTTTAAAGGCAGCACCTATGCAGGTGGACATCAGCCCTGGTCTACAGTAGAGGTTTTGACTTGTCACAGGAGAGGTACAGGTGATGGCGCTGATAACATTAACCGTTGTCTCTGTTGTGACGTCGTTCTTTGAATAAGCAACAAAATAGAATTCAGACCTCTTCTGTTACTTACACCTGTGTTTCTCCTACGGTGACATGTCAAAATGTCCTGAGTGAAAAAGACCAATTTGTCAAGATTTCCACTGAGATGAAGGTTGACAGCACTGTAGTACACAAGAGTCTCAAAGCTCACAGCCTGACTTGGTTTTGGCTGCTGGAGACCACAGAATGGAGGGGAGCGTGTGCGTGTGTGTGTGTGTGTGTGTGTTCAAGTGTAATTATGGGTTGTTTTAAGGTCACATTCAGGTGTTTTTAACTGAGCTCTCTCTCTCTTTCTCTCTCTCTCTCTCTCTCTCACACACACAGATGAAATGGAAACACTTTGCTTGTTCTGGGTCACATCTCTGACTTGAGCACAGTAACTAGCTGCTGACACTTGAGCCCGTACAATCAGCTCATTAGGTTTCAACTGCACAGGCCTCGTATTCACTGTCCAGCAGCCCGTATTCACACTGGGACAAAAGAGGTCTTGCCCTTTTATCTGATATTTTTTTGTTACTTCCCACTCAAGTGACATTCCAAAATGGGAAATTAAAAATGCCTGACACAATAGCTATTCTCAGCACATTGTACTGCTTTGGCAGCCGGATGAAAGGGGACACTGCCTGCACAATAACCTTATAACCACAGTGTGCTCATGAACATTTAATACTTAAACTTATTAGGGAACCCTGCTGTCTCACTTTAAGAGGTCATGAAGTTACTCAACCTGTGAAAACAGTTGTTTAATTCATCTGGTGGCTCTGGAAGGAGCTCTGGTAAGTCTGAAACAATAAGCTGGATGTTGTCACAGTTGAGGGGTATTGTGATTCAGGGTTGGAGGCTGCAAAAATCGATAACACAAACAATGATAATAAACTGAGGGCATAGAGTTTGAAAGACATGAGTCAAAAACAGGGAGAGGAAGTCTGACAAAACATACCATTAAGTTGTATTACGGAAAATGTAGGACCCAGCTATTTTAACTAGGGGCTAAAAGTGACAATATCTCAATCTGTGTAGCGTTTCAGTATTATTATTTTTAATCTGTCTTTTGCAAACTTCCTGACTTTGTAAAATGCAAAACACTACATTTGCTGGAGTGACCCCTTTCAATCAGTGTCCTCTGGTCTTTACCATTTAGCACAACCCATTATTTATATTTACTACTCAATCACACCTTTTTATTTTATTTAATAGAGCTGGAATATGAACCTAACCTGCACCAGAATTTAATTTTTTTTTATTTTATCTTATTTTAAATTTCTACTCCGACAGTAAGTAGTGGAGGTACATTAGTGGACATTTGGATATTTCCAAGATCAGAAACTAATGTTCAGGCTACTAAGTTGCTGCCCGTCCTCCTCAAGTGGCTCAGACATGTAGATATTGAGATGTCTGTGTTGTTGCATTAGTGACATCAGAGTGGATAACTGTGCATTAACCTTAATCTTATCTTAGTGTTGGAAACAGATAAAAAGTAAACCTGCTGTCTGCTCACCTCTTTTGATGCTGTGGTTGCAGTTGGTGCAGTCTGTGGGGCTAAAGGAGCACCCTCCTCTGGCGATGGCTGGAATCACACTGGTGTAGGTGGAGTAGCCGTTGATCCTGCAGGGCTCTCCGTAGCATGCCTCCATCGAGGTGCAGCAGTACACTGGATGGCTAATCCCTGAGGGCTGCGGAGCTGTGCTGGGGAGTAGTTTGGGTCTCTTTCCGCTCCTTGGGCATAAGGACAGGGGTGACACAGGAGAGGGCGGGGTGTCTGGGTGGCTGAAGTGGACATAGTATCCGGGGAAACAGGTGTATGTGTGCGGGCTGATGGTTATGGCTGCTGGGTGGGCTACAGAATGAGGAGGCTGAAGGTGGTGGTGGTGGTGATGATGATGGTGATGGTGGTGGTGGAACACGTCGGACAGCGAGCCGTCCTCTGGCTCCTTGAAGGTCTTGTCCTCCAGGAAGAGGGCCAGTCTGTGACAGTACTCCACACACCTCTCCTGGGTGCAGCAGTAGCAGGAAGACACCTCGGTCTCCACCTGCTCCTCTTTGATTGTTTTTAAGGAGAATCCCAGCGTGGAGCCACAATGGAGGGGGTGATTGAGACACTCCTGCCCCCCCGTGGTGCCTTTCCACTCGGAATCCAAAGCCTCTGTCTTACATAAACTACAGCATCCCTGGATGTTTGGGCCCAGCTGGGAAAGGGCCGCATCTTCTGTACCCTGTGGCCTGTGCTTTAGCTGCTCCTCGTGTTTGGGATGTGTTGCTCTTTTGGTCTGCGTTGTTCCTCCACACAAGGATTTTTCGCTGATCTCATCCTGAGTCGTCGCTGCTGCTGCTGCTGCTGCTGCTGCTGCTGTTGTTTCACTTTCGCTCCCTGACTTGGCCTCCGACTTCTTTTGCCGTTTGGTTCCATACGGGGCACTGGTGAGTTTGAGCAGTGTTGCAGCAGTGAGGCCCGCCTGACGCCGAGGGGTCGGCGTCAACAAAGTCAGCCAGTCGATGTTAAGAGCTTCCACTGATGACCGTTTCTGTTTTTTAGGTTTGTCCTTTAGTGCTACTTTCCCTCCTGAAGAAACCTTTTTGGTTTTTTGACTTCTGTGTTCAGTTGCATCTTTACCTGGATCCTCATTAGAAGACGGTCGTTTCTTCACGGGATTCAATGCAGTTGACTCGTCTTTGTAGAGCAGCAAGCTGTTGACAGCTTCAGCATTGAGAGAGGCCATTCTCCGCCTGCGGGGCTCCAGGACCGGTGCCGGAAACATGAGTAAGGCGCCAGATTGGTTGATTTTTGGTTCCAGTGCTTGTTGATTGGCTGTGGAAGTTTTCTTTAGTCCAGATTTGGTCCCTCCTTGAACGGAACTGGAGTGCAGCTTTTTTTTTACTTTAATACTCTTTTGTTTCTCATTTTTTGGTGCGTCCTTCTCTTTACCCATTACTCCTTTCTCTTCCAGACGGGTGAGCAGGACGCAACAGTCCAATGCCTCTCCATCGCCCACTGCCAGTATCTTCTTCCTGCTTCTTCTGTGCGACTCTTTCTTGTCATCCTTTTTCTTTCCCTTCAGCTGGATCTTTCTCTCTTTCCCTTTTTTCACTCCACCTCCTCTAGCCTTGCTTTCCTTCTCTTTCCGGGGTTTCCCACATTTTACTGGCTGGCTCTGCTGAGATTTCACCATGGTCTCAGCGTCCGGGAGCAGATACACCACCTCCTCTTCATCCAAGGGGTCTTACGATGGTGTGTTTCAGCTCAAAGAGAGGGACTTCAGTGAAGCATCATCATGGATCATCAGATGGGTCCGTACACTCTCTGGGGAGACACAGATCAGACATTGGACTACACAGATTTCACTCTTGTAGAATCAGAGAGGGACTTAATGTAACAGATGATACATTATTTAACAACCAGTTTTACTTAGTTTGCTGTCAATTTCCAGGTCCCCTGAGAATATGACCACTTAGGCAACCCTTCGCCTTGACATGCAAACACACTGTCCACACAGGGAAACTGAGATAAAGAGTGCATTATGGTATGTTCTCTTTCAGCCTGAGGCTTAATCTACAAGTCCTCTCACGCTTTCCATTACTGCTGTAGTTTATACATTTACTTTTAATTGTGCTGTGAGCTTTGATTTAGAAACAGAACTAAAATATATAAAAATAAATTGCCATTTCATCCTTTGTATCAATAAAGACAATTCAATTCGTTGATTAAAGGCTCAATCCAGTGTTACAAGCTAAAATACAGAAGCACAGAACAAGGCTAGATGAAGCATTAAGCGATTTATTTCATACTTGATATGATGGATGCTTTAAGAAGTTACTCGAATCTTTAATTCACAATGCCACACCAATTTCATTCTACAGTTTCAGTACAGCTGATCTCCGCACGTGGTTCTCAAGCTTCCCCAAAGGGTGTGTAATTAGATTAAACTTGAAAAAAACTGTTACGACTGTTCCCCCTCTTGTACATGCAGTGGTTTCAGAAAGCATTCAGACCCCTTTGCATTTTGTAGCCATTATTGAGTTGTCGGCTGAATTTTAAATAGATAAATGTCAGGGCAGTCCAAGAAACTCCCTGCGGACCTGTGTGATAAAATGGTGGTGAAGCATAAAGCAGGGCACGAGTTTAAGGAGGGGTCCTTGAAGGAAAACCTACTCTGGAGTGCACTCGACCTGAGACAGGGGCAAGCTTTCAGCACCACAATGAGCACACAGTCAAGACAATACTGAGAGGCTTCAGCACGAGTCTCTGACTGTCAAGTGAATGGCCCAGACTAAAACCCCATAGAGCCTCTATAGAGAGACTTGAAGATGATAGTTTAGACACTTCCTATCCAGACTGAAGGAGCTGGAGAGGATCTGGAAGTTAGAATGGGATCAGCTGCCCAGATCCAAAGGTTCAAATTTTTTAGAGATGATTTCAAGAAGACACTAAGCAATTACTTATGCCAAAAAAAACAAATGTCTACATAGTACTTAGGGTCTAAACACTTTTAAAATTTTAACACTAAATGTAGATTTTAGTTAGTTAAAATTAAATCTACGACAAAAAGTGCAACGGTTGAGTAATTTCTGGTGCTACTGTGTTTCAATTGTCTCCAAGGTCAAAGGGGCAGCAAACACCTCACTCACAGCACTACACCACTGCGAGGTATGAATGATTCTCCAGCACTTGGAGACACAAAGACATGCAGTGTGATCATATGACTCATAACTCATGCACATCTCACTGAAACCGGTGGCACAAACACACAACCATGTCACCACAGAGTTAGAGGCACCACAGAGGCAAAAAATAACACTGAAGATCTTTTACAACTCCACGCATTCACTCTTTTCCTCTCTCAGCCCAGAGAAACATCTCACTCAGGGAAAGCCTTTAAAGTCCCTGATGCATTGACTGCCAGTGACCTTTATGCAATGACACTCCTGTGCACGGCATAAAGAGATGGTTCACTCCTCTTGCTGCGGCCATGAAACACAATTACGCTACTTGACCTCCAAGGAATAAGCTAACAACCATTTTTATATTAAGTGACTCTTGAGCCTGAAAATCATTCAAGCTTCCACAACCACGCAGTGTCTCAACCATTGATAACTAATTCACACTGCAGATGATCAACAAGAGACAAGCTGCCACGCATCATTTCTACACACTCTTTTGTCCGGCATGTGACTCAGCTGCTCAATCTCAAATACCACACATTTGTCAACCAAACCCTTCTAAACCCGCAGATTTTGTCCTCTCCATAAAAGTCAGTGTATAAAATGATCCGTGTGCTGCCTTAATGCTGTTGTAGGGAGTATATATATATATATATATTGGCTTTTTAGGCCTTTAATCAACAGGATAGCTGTAGAGAGACAGAGAGAGTGGCGACATGCAGCAAAGGGCCACTGGTGGAATCGAACCAGGTCCGCTGCAGTGAGGGCTATAGCCTCTGCATATGGGGCACCTGCTCTACCCACTGAGCTAAATGATGCCCCACCATTTCTATAATTGATTTAGATGCAGATTGAGGTATGTTTTGGTCTGTAAATTGTCAGAAAATAATGAAAATGCTCTTAGTGCCAAAGATAATGATGTTTTATACATACACCTTGAAATGAAACTTAATTCTATGTCAAAGAAACACAATGATGAGCAGTTTTGAGACCTTGCACTGTATAATAATAATGGCAGACTTACTTGACAGGTTATTTAGGCGGTGCAGTATTTACATGATTTCATGTCATCAAGTGTGAAGCAAATCCGCTATTCTTCTATCACTCTAACAACTTGTTATCACGTGACACCTAATGAAGGGCTGGAGAACCAAAAGCTGCTGCGGTTTTTGTTGAAGTGCTTTAATAACAAGGAACAGACAGAGAGTCTTTTATTTTTATTACATTTTCTCCCTCTCTGTCAGTCACAATATCCAAATCTGCCTATGATTGACTGCAGTAAAATGACTGTAAAACTGGTAATGGATGTTCCTGAAGCCTGAATATAACGTGTTGCTCTTGTAAGCCCTGGCCTATTGTAGCATTTTATTCCCTCTTAAAAATGACTGAGAACATATCCAGAGTTGGACTGGACTAAAAATACAAATGGAGTGGACACAACTCCCTGGCTGGGCATTTTCAAACCATCTCATGGCTCGGTCCGCCCCTTATTGCCGAAGGACTCGGTGAACCGTGAAATGCAATCCATGAGAGAGAAATTTAATTTCCAGATAACAAGACGACAGAAGGAGCCTCACATTGAGTTTCTGTCCATGGATATCAAATCAAGTTGCTTCATTTGAATAAGACAAGCATGCACAATGGAAAGACAGGAGCTCACTGAAGAGCACCATCATTTCCCCGCACTAGACCTTCACCACACTGACCACAACAAATACCAGGATGGATTTTTAGGTTAAAAATTAATCCTGTGGTCTTATATTTACTTCTTTTTTCATGCTGCCAAGAACATCAAGTTGAAACACGCTGCCAGTTCAGAGGCACTTTGCACAGTGGTAGGACCCATAGCCTGACACACACACACACACACACTCACACACACACACACATACACACACACACATGCAAACAGGTTCTTCCGAACCTCAACATCTGTTTCAGGATATTCTGAGGGGAAATTATCAACTCTCTTGTATTTCTAGGATCTACTGCTGATAATTGGTTAAAAACGGCCATTTTCTCATTAATTATTTTACATGTTTAAACTCAAAAAAGATGTAGCTACTATTTTTCCTCTTTTCCCAAATGCCACAAAATAACATCTCTGAAGCTCAATTTTGTTCAGCAGAGATTTTAAGAGGTTGAAGAGATGAATCTGTGGAGTTGCTAAGTGATGTTTCTGATGAGACGGATTCAGAAACATATCTCTTCGTTTTTAGACTTTTCTCGACCGATTCATTTTTCTTGTGAAACATTGGATTATTTTACATTTTTAAAACTCTGAAAGGACTTGAATGTAACGAGGCCAGAGAAGAAAATGACCTCATTTTTAAAATGGTCACTACTCACATTACACCTGTGATGAGGAGTCACAGAAATACATTGCTTTGGTTTAAGGGGTGAGGAGACAAAATGGTTGGACAATCCCCGTCTAGTCTCTGACTACAGCAACCGTAGCAATCAGATGTAGATAGTGGAGAGTAAAGCAAAACATACAATGGAAAAACATGGAATATAACTTTGATGAACAGAGATGCTTTTCTTTTTTCTTTATGTCCTTGTGACACTTCGCATTTTATCCTGGGACCCTTTTAAAGTTTGGACACCCAGGGTGGAAACCATTGAGATCAAATGGAAAGACACATCTCTCCCCCTGGAATTACAGTGGATTGTTGAAGAGGATGAAAAGCTCTTCACTTAAATGTAACGCAACTCAAAGCAAACGCAGGATAATTGTCACATAAAACCTACTCAGTGTTTAATTTTGCGCCTTGGATTTCTCTCTCTCCTGCTGATTATCTGATTATCTGAGTTTCTGGAGTTGGGTAAGAGGAGGACGTGGCTGCGCTGCCTGGCTGTCACACAGACTCATCCAGGAGAAGGACATGTTGTGGAGCTGTCATCATCAGAGGGAGAAAAAGCCCCAGGGGCAGCTGGTGTTGCTGTGTGTGCAGCTTCAGACAGTGCATATCACCAAGTCCACTTTCGTGGAGCAGATCAGCACTTCGACAGTCCTCCACCACCAACACTAACCATCCTCCACCACCAACACCACCACCACCACCACCTCCTCCCTTCACCTCCATGCAGGTTCAGCCACCAGCAGTTCCAAACACACCCACATCCGTCCACTCGTGGACCAGGATTATTTTAAACAGAGAATGCAATTAATGGACAGCGATATGCATGTCTTTGTAATAAGGCTGTTTAAAAGCAGACTCGCCCACTGGAGCTCGCAGTTGGCCATGGTGGTGGCCAGTGTTAATCTGACAGCATGCCGTAGCAGGAGTGCAGGCAGTGATATGAGAAGTGTGGGGGGAAAAAGCTCCACAGCGGAGAAACGAGTCTAAAAAACACCCAACCATCCTCGATCAATCGCTGCTTCTTTCTGGAGCGGAGCTGCTCTAGTTAATATCAATATCATTACAGGAACATTAGGCTACAGACGAGTTGTTGGATGCAGGCTAAAGCCACCGATCCTATATCATCTCCAACTGTGACGGGAAATTACAGCCACGATTCATCATTACCTTGTGTGTCCCGTCGTAAATGAAAATCATCTCCGATAGAAAAAAAAACCACACACACACACGCGCGCATACACACACATATAAAAATGTATATCCGGGTTCCGCGCTGTTTCTTTCGGTCAGTTTCTACTCGTTCGGGCTGTCGACCTGGAGAGCGATCCGCGGACCGAGCAGCCCACAGTAGCTGGAGACATGGTGAACAAATCGGTGAGCGGTGACCTACTTCCGAAGTGGCATGCTGGAGATAATATCCATGCGCTGCCTGCATTCACATTCGCCGTTGCACCGGGACATCCCTCTGTACTAACGCGAAATCACGGTCTTGTTGCTGTATGATATTCCTGCAGGGACTAAACTCTGTCATCAGAGCTCATTTACCCCCTAATGTGCACAACGTATATCCTTAAATACACATAGTATTGGTTTATTTGAGAAATTTAACTAACTTCCGCTGTTAAGACCACTTCTTACTGACTAATAATCATCTGACAGTGACACAGTGAGGTGGAATTACCAAATTCCCCTTATTTTCCCCTGAATAAGATTTTGTTTAAAAAAAAAAAATCGGAAAAATAAACAGAAATTGACAAAACAAGCATTGCACTATGATAAAGTCTATAGAAATGCTAAGCTTTGAACTTACTACAGTATGGTGTCTAACAGTTCTATATTGAAATACTGAAAAATAATATAAAGCACTAAAAGTTCACATTAATCTCACTCTGCATAAAACATACTTATAGGGGTATTTAAAATAGCAGCATTATCATTATTATGTGTAAAATAACTGCCAACCCACTAATGACTATTACACTGATGATATAAGCAACCATGAATCCCTCACTGGGGACTGGGCTGAATTACTATATTCAGAAACAATCTGATGAATATTACACAGATACCTGACTACAAAGAAAACTTATTAGCTCCCTTAGCACTGTGATTATAGGTAAGATCTCTTGAACCCACTATTGTTGAAGTTCATGTGAAAATATTGAAAAAATAATACATGATCATTATAAACTGTAATTCTAAAGTGCCAGTTGTGTGCAGTTAACAATGACATAAACATAAAGAATAGAGCTGAAACAATACATCTACCTGCAGGTACAGACATTTTCTAGCAGTATAATATCAATAAGACATTGATCAATCAGCTCCATGAATAGCCTGTTAGAGACTAATGAGATATCCAATGATGTCTTATTTGTCACACTAAGAGCTTTCTCACTATTTGATGACACTGTATTAAAAAAAGGCAGATTATTCATTAATGACAATGATCGTCAAGCACGTGTCCCTATACAATGACAAAGCTGTTAAATATACGATCACTGTCAAATCACTAATGAGTTACATCTACACACAGTAGAAATCCTTAAAGGAATATTCCACAGATTCTTCTTCCCTGTCAGATTAATGACAGCATGTACCCCTCTTAATTAGCCTCATTTACTGTATCCTCTTCTCTTAATGATACATGCAATCTAATAATATGGATGAGTGATCAGTCTCTGCCCGTCATTTATTACCCTGCTTCTTGAGGAAACACAGATAAGATCAGCCTGATACACACACACACACAAACACACACACACACAGTCAGTGGTGACTGCAGCAGCTGGACTCCCTCTGTGGGAGTTCAGTTTACAGGAAAACTTCAATATCTGCTCCAAACAGCAGGTCAAGTCTTTTACCAACAAACTGATTGGAAAGCCACCACATTATCAAGTTAGCATGTGCCGTTTGTCAGAGTCAAGTTTAATTGGGATAAATGCTGATTGTCCTCATCAATATCTGCTTTACATTGTGTAATTAACAGCTGTAAACGAGCTGAGTGTGTTGAGTTAATGAGGCATGAGCACCGGTGGAAGCTGAGGGAGTGTATAGACTGCTGAGAACTGACCTGCACTGCAATAAACACACTGCAACACACTGCAGAGAGATGCATGACTCCAACTGGGAAGACTAAGTGCTTCCTACAAGCAGGAAGCACTCACTCACTGCTAGGGATGATACAGACAGAAAGCAGATATGTACATCACTGCTGGTTAGTGCAAACACCTCCCTTGTCCAGCAGTAAACTCAACAAAAGCTGTGAACGCATCACCGACATTTCATCACCTTTTAAGCTGATATGATCTGACTACACATCCAACACACACACACACACCTAAGGCTGCACTGAAACGGCCACAAAACCAAAACAATGAGCTGAAAGACAGAGGCCACGGTAACTGCAGAGTCAGGTGACAATTCTCTGTGCGTTCCTCACCTTTTCACGTTATGCATGTTATTTCATACATTGTTATAATAAACTTTCATAAAATAAATAAAAAATAAAATAAAACTTTCATAATAGCTTCTTTACAGACTCGTTCAAAGACACATTTGCATTTGAATGAACAGGAATTGTTTTCTCGCCTCTACAGAACAAGTGGAACAAACCAAATAGTGATTTTGTTATATTATGGAATCACTGGAAAATGAAGTAAGTGTATGAGGATGATTTATAAATGGGTGAATGTGGGACGTATTGTAAAACACTCTCTCTAAGAGTCACAGTCTCTAAGACCAGAAAAGCACAATATGAGCGCAGATGAACCATTTACAGGTGTGAATAAATACCCGTTAGATGGGCACTCAGAGGGCAGACCTCTGACGGTGTCAAACAACATGTACCAGACCTCTGGAAAAAATTCAAATCCACAGGAAATCATCTCTGACCTTCTCTACAATTTGTTCGCTCTTCCCTGATCCCCCTTTTCATCAGGGTTGGCGCAAATGTTCTCAGTGCTTTTTGCATAATCCCATTTACAAACAAACCAACAGACATAGGTGAAAACTAAACCTCCTTAGCAGAAGTGATAACTGTGAAAAATCTAAAATGATGGAGGTAAAATATCTGGGGATGTATTTATCAAGCTTAAATTACTCCTAAGAACCCTAAGAGTTGACTTAGGAGTAAAAAAAAAAGCTTTGCAGAAAGCTGCACTTAAAAGTTAGTTATCCAGCGTCTTCCTCACACTTTTAGCAAAGTGTAAGACTGAATCTTGAGGGTTAGTCTCAGAGCTGAGTTACGACATTACTATGTGATGACATCACTTCCAAGTCGATAGGAATGACCAATCGCTGAATGGAATCCCTTATCTAAGAAAATAGAAACATCTTAGAAATATCTCAGTGAATACTTAAATGGCCAATGGGAGTGCATATTCAACCGTATTTTGACAAAAATCTACAAAATAATACAAAATACATACATTGGGAATGAATCAAAAATAAATATTTCCTAATCTTTCCAATTCATTAATTCAGTGTTACATGTTTGCATTTTTCCAGTGGTGAGAATTCGAAGCATTGTGATGCCCTTAGCTCTGCCCTGAAAGCTCTGCTGCCTGAGGTTATTGGTGGGATGACGTCCCTTATTAAAGAGGAACTATGCAAGTCCGGTCTCTTTTCCTCTGATTTGCTTAGCCAGGCCATGGTATATAACATATATGATGTTACAACATGTATATTTGTGTAGTCTTAACTGTCATAAACAAAAGACTACAGGTTACAGGGCGCGTTTGTGTCACGGTGCGCAAGAGCTGGGACATTGTGTAGGCGGCCAAGTACTGCACTGATGTTGCAAGGTTGGTTTTCAGCCAAGAGACGCCAGGTGGAAGACAGAGAGCCTTCATTCTCCCTGTAACAAGTTACAAGTCATATGTAACCATCACAATTAATCTGAAGCTGTTTAATTAAGGTAAAAATCCTGCATAGTTCCTCTTTAAATCTGTGACAAGGATGATATCCGCCCTGTCCAAACAATATTGTTCCATCAACTGCTCCTCACCAAACAAAGTCAGTCCCTCATGATACACCTTACAGTCCTTGACCAACAAAATGCAACAGTATTCCTCAAGAGTTGTGGCCCACTGTGTAGCCTGTGTGTCCCCGACCATTTTCATCTCACATATCTCCAAACTGATCTACATTTGGCCTTCTATCTCTGTTCGACAAGATCTTGCCCCAGAAACCCTCATCTTGGGAGATATTTACTGAAGATGATGAATTTTTGATTCTGAAGGTGGAGAGATAGCATCGGGGGCGAGTGAAATAACACTGTAATACTTTATTGATCCCTCTCTCCACTTGCCCCTGCCTGAAAAGTCG
This sequence comes from Selene dorsalis, assembly GCA_900303245.1. Lineage (NCBI taxonomy): Eukaryota > Metazoa > Chordata > Actinopteri > Carangiformes > Carangidae > Selene > Selene dorsalis. The sequence continues at coordinate 19,757 of OMNW01031480.1, forward strand.
GCGCTCGGATTCAGCAGCAGGCCAGCCACCCTCGAGCTGCTGGAGCATCAGTGTAAACAAAAAGTTCATAAAAATAACTACAGTATGTACTTTGACTGAAAGGTTTCTTTATATAAAAACCAAGTTTACAAGCTCTACTTTTCACATCTCAAAAGAAAAGTAACAGCTACGATGTGAAGAGGTAAACGGGCTTGTCTTTGAAAGCGTAGCTAAGCTTGCTTTCATTTCCTGCAGTGCTGTGGAAGCAGCAGATGCTGTCCAGGTTTGACAGGCTGACTTTGTCATGTGTCTTTATTCATTAAAGATTGAATTCACTGTGCAGCAACTTTTAAAGAGGAATGTTTTCTTATGTGTTACTCAATGCCTTACTGACATTTGGAAATCAATATATTATGTTAATATGGCAAGTTTGACCACTTCATTAGTTGCAGTCCTCTCCATTACATACAATGTAGAGATGATCACATCTTCAAGAACTTACAATGCATATAACCTCAGTCTCATCTAATTACTCCTTCCCTTCAGTGTTATATAATGCAAAATATAACCAAATGCTGTTTTCAATAAAGATGGGGCAGGCTGAATTACTTTTTCTTTTAATTTTCCATTGCTGACACTGCATTTACACCACTCGTGCAACGGAGAAATACTTGTTTGGTGCCATATTTTGGACTGGCGAGCTTAACTCATGTCAGGAAAAAACATAAACCAGCACCGTTGAGACTGAAAAACAGAAACTGATTAATGAAACCTCCACACTGCTAACCCCTAAAGAGAGCGAATATTGGATTTAGATTCACCAGGTGCTGAGAAACAACTTGAGCCTCTCAGGCCTCAGCACCTACCAGGCCAGCACTGCCTCCACAGTACTGAGGACGCTCTCCAAGCAAGAGGTTCAAACTGCTAAATTTCCAGATCCAGTGTGATGTCCCTCCTTATTATCACTGGCATTATCTTCAGTGATGAAAGTCCCCTGTGTCACTGATACATAGGGTACAAAGGGCTGATGCAATCATGATGGTGACTGTGTCAATCTATTGCTGACCCTTGGGACCAATAACCCCTCTTTGCTGTTGTGACCACAGCATCAATGTGTAAACCCACCAAAAAGGTCATAAAGATCCAATCCCCTAAACCACTGTGGTTTATGTAGCCACATAAAAAAAAGCAACAAGTAGCTGAGCAGCAAGGTTATTAACTGTCGATTTCACAGTATTCTATATATAGGATATAGATCATTGCTTATAACGTTGTTGTGATTATTCAAACAGTATACAGGTAATTTAGCCCATTCTGGCCTGAATACAGTGTTAACCAAAGCTTTCTTTCGACAGTGTGTGACAGATAGAAGTATTTGTGTCATGCATGGCTGATAGCAACAGTGTGATACACGTGTGATTTTTGTTTTTGTGTGACGACAACTTGTTCAAGCAAAACGGTGTTTGTGCGAGTTAAAAACATTTACAGAGATTAAAATTAAAAGATTGGAAAAACTGAGGTAAAACACAACACAGCGTGAGAGGAATACAGGGACTTTCCAGGGACAAGGCTTGATAAACAGACACTGTAGTTCATGTGAGGAAGAGATGACACAAACAGAGCACACAGCGATGACTATCGCTGAAACAGCTGCGACAGTGATAGTGGGAAAAGTGGCTGAACGCCAGTAAAATGTTTAGAAAAAACACACAAGTTAAAAAATTGTCACAAGACACAGAAGTGCATCTCATCGGAAGCCCTACATGTGCGTGTGTTGTGTAGTACGTTGTTTCATTTCAGCATCAATGTGTAGCCCACAGATGTAAAGATGATAGTTCAGCACTACAGAGCAGACACAGGACAGGAAGTGTAATTATCTGCTTCTACTGTTCCTCTTCAAAGAGATGAGGCATGATGCCAGACAGCCTGATTGGAAAAGATCGAGAGGGAGGAGAGAAAAAAAAGGGGAGAGAGGAGTCAGATAGAGTGAGAGATAGCAATGAAGACTGAACTCAGAAAGATCGAAGCAGAGCACCAGAGAGCTGTGGGGAAACCGGAGAGGGAATCTCACACCTCACATCTCATCGAGCAGCAGAAGAGTCAGACTTCGACTGAATCAGAGGGACAATTTTTCACATTCACCCTTCTGCTTCTCCCTGCCTGACAGCTCCACAGAGATACAGCCGTTTGACATAGACTGTCTGAGCGAGCAGGTGAGAACAAGGAGGAAGAAAAATTAAGAGAATG
>OMNW01031483.1:0-33290 GCA_900303245.1 Selene dorsalis
GGCTGGGAACACAAGGGCTCAATTCCCTCCCGCCTCTCAGGCCCTGAACCCTGACTGAGTTCAACGCCAGCTCTAAGTGACTGAGTGAGAGAGCCTGAAAGGGTCCAGATGCTGTGATAGGAATGAGACAGGACCAGGACCAGGACATAAACTGACCTGATGATGTGAAAATGGGACACTCACACACTTGACATGAACAAGCCTAACGTTAATGGCTGCGTTCCAGTCCAGTCTCTTACAGACCAGACTGGAATGCTGTCATTAATGTGACAGACCAGGCCAGGGACACAGGGGCCCAATTCCCCCTCCCTCAGGCCCTGAACCCTGACTGACTTAATCTTAGTTTGGTGAAATATACGATAGTCGAGTCCAGTTTACAATACTTGTTATTGTTATGCGACAAAGTTTCTACCACAGGGAGTAAGAAGCTCAGACCTGCAAGCCTAGCATGCTGGCATAGGAACAGTAGGCTGGACACTGATAATTCTCATGAATGTCATTTTTACAAATGTGACATATTTTTCTGTAGAAGCTTAAAAATATTCACCTTTCAGAGTGGTGGTTTTACAAAATGAGCCTAGATACTCATCTGCAAACAAATGCACAGGTCAAAAACCACCACTCATCAACCATAATCATCTTGGCTACATTACATCAGCTTTTCATAATATCTTACAAACCTCTTGCTCTTTGCTCTGTAGGCTCTGCTGAGCAGTGTCCAGGGCATCCCTAAGCTCCTGAGTGGGGTCACGCACGTTTTCATGGTAACAGTGTCTTGTCTCATCCAGTTTGGACTGCAGAGCGGAGATCTGAAGCCTGTTGGACAGTTGTTGCTGCTCCAGAGCTTGCTTATCCTGACAGATGGAACATTATATGAGTAAAGGCTTGTGAAAAATATGAAGCAGCACATCCACATCGACACCATCTAAACTGAAAATGTTAATTTGTTCTTACTTGGGTGAGCTCCTGTTCTCTCAGCTTCATTCTTTGAAGCTCCTGTTCAAGTTGACCGACAGACCTATTACTCTCAGCGCTGTTAAGCAGTGCTTGCTCCAGCTCCCTGATTCTCCCAGCCAGCTTGTCTATCTCCTCGTTGCGTTCTGCAAGATCGCGTTGCGCCTGCTGATTGGCAGTGAGCAAGGAGGCATGGTCCTGTGTCTTGTCTTTGATAATAGCTTGTAGACTTTCCACCTGCAGAGACAGCAAAGGGACAACATTTTGTATAACAAGTCCAGACTTTTAAGTCAGGGGAGAAAAAGAGCATTTGAAAAATGGAAAACTGATGATTTGTAGCTAAATAAGCCATTCCAGATCAGCAGCCAGTAGTACCAAGCACTGAAATCAAGCCATTCCAGAGAGCAGTGAGATGGAGATGACAGACAAATGAAGAACAAAACCGAAGCAAATATATATTAGAAAATGGATGATGGAAAGGGAACGAATCAAACACGTATGACAAGTAGTAGAATGTATCTACGGATGATGATGCACTAAAGTAATGATATACGATCCACACCATGCACAAGAATAAGAGGAGCTAAGAGAAGTAGGCTACAGTTAGATTTCATACCTGCAGAACCAAGTCCTCAAACTACAGCAATCCATTCAGCACAGGGATAAACACAGTAAAAGTCAGGCTCATTAACAAAAAAACAAACAAAAAAAACAACACAGTCATTTCATCAACCTCTGTAAGTACTACTAAATTTATGTAAAACACAAATATTCAATCCCCTCAGCAAAACATGAAGGTGCTCATCACATCAAACATGCTAACAATCAGACTCACTGCAAACACTACACACTTTTAGTATCTTTGAACATCTAGAAATAAATATTTTTGCAGTACTGTTCTGTTAAAGATTTTATTAATTGTGCTTTATAATTTCTGTGTTCAAATAAGTGGAAAAGCTACCGGACTTGCATAGTTCCCCTTTAATGCATGCAGTAATAAAAATTTATAATGTGGCTCCTAACTAAGACCACTTAAGCTGTCTATGTTCACTTCCTATCCAGTTAATGGACCTCACCCTGTGTCCTTTGTTATCCACACTGGCTGTCTGTTTGAGTTGGGCCTCCAGCCTTCGAATCTCTTGTTGGAATTCATCTCTCTCATGTTCACGCTCCACAGCTTGCTCCTGTATGTATTAGGAAGAATTGTGTGTAAGATGGTGTCCACTGCATTAAGGAAACATTGCCTGTCTGATAGTGAGAATGTGAAGTGAGTATATAGTGTTTTAGACAGCCACAAAAATGACATGGGAACTGGATTTCATAAGACAAATTAGGAGCAGTTGTTCAAACAATCCTTTTAATGTAAAACTTCACCTCTATGAACTGGCGGTCGTGTTTCAACTGTTTCTCAAGTGCTTGGACACGCTGGTTGAGGTCTTCAGTGTGAGTCTTGTGGTGCAGCTCTGTCTCCAGGCCTTTTGTTTCCTGCTCTTCCAGTTCTCTCTCCAGGGCTCTGAGGCGCTGAGACAGAGAGTTGTGGTCCTTCTCTGCCTGCCGCTGTAAGTCCAGTCTATCCTGGGTCAAACGCTCCGTCTCTCCAAGCAGAGCTTCAAACAAAGAGAGGAAGGTTATGGCTTTATTTCAAATGTAAAAATGTGTATGCAGAAGAAGCAGGAAAAAGATTAAAAGGCATTAAGTAAATCCAACCATTAAACATACTAAGCCTTTCGCCCTGAAAAAACAGTGAGTACATTCTCAGCTCTCATCTTAAATATAACAAATAACACAGCACTCCAAGAGCCTTTGCTAAAAGCTACTGGCAATGACAGTGTTACAAACAGCAACCTCACACAGCACTGCAAATATACTGCATATTCATCTCCCACGCCTCTCATCACACACTCCACTCTGCCCCACAAACCTGTGTCAGGATCTAAATTGAGCTGATGGCCTATGGAGAGAAGGCACATCTGAGCACAGACATTACATAAGTGTATGGTCAACTTCACTAAAGAGGTCGCATAACACTTTATACAGACAAACTAGATTTCAAGAGTTTGTGACTCCACCACTCACCTTTCTCCCTCTCTCCCAGACCAGCAGAGAGATGCTCCTTCTGACGCAGGAGAATTGCATGTTCCTCACTAAGTTCCTGATGCTTCAGTCGGAGGCTGTCCAGCTCTCCAGTGAGGCTCTGCATCTGGTGCAGCTTCACCTTCAAGTCCTCCAGCTCCTCCACTAGTCTCTCTTCTTGTACCTCCTTCTGCTGCAGAGACTCCTCTAGGACAACTTTTTCAGCCACGTAGCCCTCTAGAAGCCCTAAACACATGAAACAACCACAAAAAGGAGATGTGAAAAGACAAAGGTGACATAATGTGCCTTAAATTCTTATGCTCACCATAACCAATGGCTGATTTGTGTTTGAACTACAGTGTAAGTGGTGGCGCAGAGGCAGATGAGAAAGCCGTGTCAGTGGATTAACTACTGCAGCTTGGCAGCATAAGACAAGTCAAGTGAATCAAAGCCAATGAGGATACAGTGCTCACCCTCTGCCTTGTGCAGCTCCAGCTGGAGTTGACTCTTCTGCTTCGCCTCCTGATCAAGCTGTTCCAATAAGAGCTTGTGCTGCTCAAGGAGCTGGGCGGAGTCTTCTCTGCCCTGGGTAAATCTTTCCTCCAGAGAAAGGTGGACATCGTGAGTCTGCTCCAGCTGGAAGAAAAGAGCATAAACTCACAGTTACTACAGATAAAATCGCTATACTTAAGAATAAAATATATTTGGAAGAAGGCTTTTGTGTGCATTGTTTAAAAACATTTGGAGGCATCAGTGAGTCAAAAATCCTTTACCTGTGTGTTGGCCTGGTTGAGCAGCTCCAGTAGTGTGTCTACTGTATGTCGCAGTCTGCTGCAGGCATTCAGAGCTGCTTCTTCTCCTTCAGGATTGATCTGAGCATCTGAAACCAGCAAGCTCTCACAGAGCCGCTGGGTCAGCTCCAGGTCCTCTGATGATAAGTCTGCAACTGAAATACCTATAAAAATGAACATTTGTTGCATTAACATAAATAAGCTAAATGAAGCCAGAATTGTACCACTGACAAAAAAAACCTCCAGTGAGATCAAAGTAGCATGCCCTGTAACTTGAGAGTGAAACAGACCTGACTCGTGTGGGTCTTTCATCCCTGCTGAGCTTCTCTGATGAGTCGCCTGCTGAGATGTTTTGATTCTGGCACTGATCTTTTGTCCAATAAGCTCCTCTGTTGCAACAGTGCTGCGAAGCATCTCAATCAGCACCTTACCCAGCTTTTCGTTGGCCTTGTGCAGTTTATGTCTAGAACAGAAGTAACACATCAGACTCACGTACACCAAGCCATCTTTTGCTCCAGTATCCAAATTGACATGATGTCTACTGGTAAATGAAAAGACAAACAATAAACAAACAACAAACAATAAATCACACTAACAAACACCTGTTTGTTTGTCGGGAAGTTCAACCTAGTAAGCAATAAAAAGCACTAAAAACCAAACCGGAAAAAAAACCACACAGGTTACCAGGTAAAAAGGACATCATGTACCTTTCCTCCTTGGCAATCTGCAAGTCCTCAGTGAGCATTTTGAGGAGGTTGCCTCCCTCTTGACTTTCTCGTTCCCTTCGTTGGAGGAGGGTGTCCAGGGTCTCCATCTCTGCATGCTTTCCTTCTAACTCTCCCTGCAGACAACCAACCTCTGCACGCAGCTGGGAAAAATGGACACAAAGCTTGTCAACGATAAGCAACAAACTTCCCCATATCTCCCACCTGTGCTATGACTTTTTTAAAACCATACCCATGAGTGCCACAGACTCTCAGAAAAGGAGATAATTAACAGGCCGAAGTCACACAAAGCAAGAGGTTCAAACCTGAATGAATCAAATGAAAACCTCAAATGTCTTAGTAACAACAGAAATAACAAAACCACCTGGTCAACGGCTTCCCAGGAGAGCCAACATGACAAAAACAGATGGTATGTTCTGCATACAATAACTACTCAAAACCAGATGTTAGTAATCAAAGATCAATCTGAAGTCATACAGCTACAGTGAGACACATCACTCAGCCTAACCCACCCACATACTACCTATAACCATCAGGCAACCATGGCAGATCACTATGCTTACGCTCCAAGGTGGTGCAGGAGTGAAGGAAAGTCAACTTCTAGACGCACTGCTGCACTTTCTCTTTGTAGAAATGTCTTCTGTATGAATGTTAATGTCTCTTACCGTTCCTTCCTCTGGCAGTCCAGTCTCTCCTTTCCCCATATCTTCCCTCCCTTTTTCCCTCTCATCAAAAACGTCTCATGCAGCCACCTGCCTCAACAAAACATTGCTGTTGCCCTGACAACAGTACCCTCCCCAGCTCTCCAAGCTTCTCTTTGCTAACCTCATGGGGGGGGCGTGTGTTAATATCTCACTATAAAAAGCCAAGCCAAGCAGGTGCCATGGAAACAATTGTTTACATTCATCACATTAATGCAGATTGTTACAAAAAGAAAAAAAGATTCAATAATTTCACTGGTAAACTGGTGAAAGCAAGAGAAGGGCAAATGAGGAATTTAAGCAGTCGTTCTTATTTATTTGTACCAGCTACACTGATCCAAGTAAATGACAGACTAGAATGTCCCAGCATGCTTCAAATCTCCACAACAACAAACAACCAATGGATGCAAATTTGCTCAAAAAGCTTGATGTCTCCACAACAAAACAACCCAGTGAGGCTTTGCTCCAATGACTTTCATCAAGTCAGAACTCAGAGAAGAACTTAATTAGACTGATGTGTTTCGGCTTGTAGCCTTCATCAGGGTAATCAAGCACAACAGTTCAAAATCCAAAGATATTCAGTTAACTATCATGATGTATGAGATAAAGAATTGCAACAAATCCACATCAGGATACTAGAAGTAGGAATTGTGTGGCCATTTTACAGGAAAATGAAATATTCTCTCATTGGTTTATTAAACAACTAATTGTTTCGGTTCTGCCCGATTCAACCACAAGAGTGTGAATGCACATTACATTAACATATCCACACCAGATTATTAGATTCATTGATATGATCCCTTCAGCCAAATGTAATCTGATGTGCTGGAAAGTCCCTATAAAGGCCTCATCTTCCCTTTTCTACCAATATTCATTTTTCATGTTGTTGTATTTATTCAAAAAAAGATTGGGTAGTGAATCTATGTATGTGAGTGTGTATCCAGTACCTGGGCCACCACAGCATCAAGCTGCTGGAGCTGGGCGGTAAGTTGGCTCATTTTGCATGTGTAGCTCTGCTCCTTCTTCTCTTGTTCAGAAGTGAAGCTCCGTCTCAGGTTCTCAAGCTCCGCCTCCTTCTGTTCTTCAAACTCCGTCTTCAAAGAAAGCAGTTGTCAGTTCATAAATTAAAAGATGCAGTTTACTGTAGGTTTATTTGTTTTTCAGCTATATACAGATCTCTGGCCATGTCACGCTGGCTTATAGCAGACTACTCGCTTCCCATTTCAGATGGTCAAATGCTAAATATCTGGGGGGGAAAAAAGTACCTTCTGCCTTAAAACCTTCTGCATCAGAGGATAAAAAGCTTAGATCCATCCTATTTAGCCACTGTTCAGATGGCAGCAACACAAACACACGCATCAACCAGCAGGACAGAGATTCAGACAGCAGAGAAACAGACTGACAAGAAACCTTGCACATATATGATGGAGGGATTACGTGGAAACTGGGTTTAAATAAAGCTCCAGTGGGACAGCGTCCAAGAGAGAGACCTATCCCTGGGAGTGAACTGGTGCAGTAGGGGCTTAGAGGGGGCAGTGCCACAACACACACTACAGTTCTCAATAATCCAGGGATATTACATAATGATAATTTCAAACAAGGTCTCAGTCAAATAAATGCACAACTCAAAATGAATTGAATTTAGAAAGACCTTTATAATATTTCCCAACATATAATAATAACTTAGATGTGCAAAAATATTTTTAATATCAAAAATCTTAATGAAAACAATCCCACAAAACAAACCACACTGTCATCTTTTCCTCCCAAAGATCAAAATTGTTTACCTTCATTTGATGAATCCTCTCCTGCAGTTTCTCCTCTGATTGGACTTTGAGGAGCTCCACCTCCTCTAGGAAGTGCTGACGTTGCCTTGATGACTCCTCTTCCAGCTCCCTCCGACATGCCTCCAATTCCCGTGCAGAGATTCCCCTCAGTTCCTACAGGAGGACATGTCTGAGTTTAATACCAGCCTACGCAGACAGTTGGTCAAATGCTTACATTCAAAGCCTCTCAGAAAAAGTCCAAATAAATAAATAAATACTCAGTGCCTCCACACACAAATACACCATTATAAAGGATGAACAATGACTCTGTGTAATCCCTCCTCTAATGGGTTGTAAGAGCAACGGAGACAAGAACTCTCACTTAAAGCAACTAGCAAGTCCGAGCATAGGGTCTTCGTTCACTCTAGAGAAGTCACAGATTCACTCTCTCCCACTCACTCACAGACACACAATGTGATGCTCCATCATGCATTACACACCTGTAGCTGGAGTTGGTGTTGTCCAATGAGCTGCTCTTTCTCAGCACTATAAGTAGAAGATACCTCCTGCAGAGCCGTGCCATGTTGTTGCTCAAGCTCCAAAACCTGAGAAAGTGCAAGAAAGAGTACACTCCCTTTTTTACTCTGCAATTAAGAGATTAGGAAACCAAAATTATCTAGGGATGACTGGATAAGTACCTGTTTCTTAAGAGTCTCCAGGGCCTTGCAGTGTTCAGTATCTAAGGCTTCTTTTTGAGCAGCTAGCTCTGTCTGTAAGAGAAAATAAAATCATGAAAAAAAGATGTCAATTACTTGAATTTTTGTTTACTGAATGAACAATAAATTAATTGTTAACCAGAGGTCCGCCGCCCATTTTTATTTCTCACCTTGTGAACGTGGCTGAGCTCTGCTGCCATGGCACTGAACTTCTCCATGTGAACCTGAGCCAGTTCTTTCCTCAGTTCCTCTCTAATGGACAGCTGTTCTGCAGCTTGACGCTCCATTAGCTGCTTACGTTCTGACTTCTGGCGATTCACATCTTGATGGTACCTTTCTTCAAGCTGCACCATTTCATCCCGCAATGTCTGAGATGGAGAAGACAGTAGCCTTGTATGTACTGTAACACTTTTCAAAATGAGACCCTGCAACTTTTTCATACCAAAAAATGCATACATAAGAATAAACGAATGATGGAAACCAATAGGGACTATATAGCCTAGTATAATTAATCAGAGTAATCACATTTTCAGCGTGATTCCCGAGAGAATAACAATAACTCCTAATGATACAATTAATTAAATTAGCAAAGCACAACCAGCACAATGAGCCTCCTTGCCACTGTAGTAAGCAATGTTTGTTACAGGTCTGGTGGTGCTGAGTCTCCTACAGCGCAACAACTCTTTTGATGATCTCACTTCAGTTTATAAATGTATAAAATCATCCAAATGCTTGTAGACAGCTGCAAAATTATTTCAAAACAACCACAATAGCCCACAGCTGATGGGAGGAAATATTTTAAAAATTTTGCTTTCTGTCTTACTTGCACTTCCTTCAGGTATGTGGTCTCCAAAGTGTCCATATTACCCAGCATCCTCTTCTCCAATTCATCCCTCTCTTCCTGGTGTTTGCGAGTTAACTCGGCTTCTAGAGCCTCCAGCTGGGCCTGGTTGGTCTCCTGAAACACGGACTCCAGACTTTCGAGGTCTGCCTTCTGTTTGGCATTGAGGGCCGCCTCCAAGGCAACAATCTCAGCGCTGTGTTTGGATTGAAGATCAGCAACAGTGGCTGCAAGCTGATCTCTGTGACTGGCACTGAGTGACTCTAGCTGTGCTTTGTATTTGGCATTGAGTGTGTCCATTTCTTGGGTGTGTTTGTCAAGTAGCATTGCTCTCTCATGTTCCAACTCAGTTTGATGTTTTGTCTTTAGCTCTGCCAGAAGGCTTTCACTTTTCTGGACCAAATGCTGCTCCAACTGTGCTTTTTCCTCTTGGAACCTGGGCACAGATAAAAACAGCATCCAAAATTATTGAAAACAATTGATGCCCTATCTTTCAGAGCTGTAAAATGAATCATTATTTATAGTTAAGTCCACAATAACTTTCTTTAATCCACAAAAACTCAGATCAGTTACTTTGGTTTAGCTACACCATATTTTGTATTAAATGATTAAAGCAAACAATCAGTACCGTATTTCTTAGGATTTTGTGTGGATAAAATCCACTTATGCTACTGTATATAATGGCTGACCCAATCTAATCTACATGACCCAAAGTAACTTTCATAATGTAGCATTACAGTCTAAACTGATAAACCCCTCAATCTTCAGTCAAGACTATAGGGTCTGAACCTCAGACAGTTCTCACCTCTGTTGAGCTTGATGTAGCCGCTCTTCACTCTGCTCCCGGAGGAGAGCAGTGAGCTCCTTGATTTCAGTTGCCATGCAGCTCCTTGCCCTTTGCAGCTCAGTGTCATACTGGGCTTTTAGTTTCTGCCTTACAATTACAACCTGTGGGTCTAAATACAAGTGCAACATATTATGAACTCATGAAGCAGCACTGTGACCGTCAGAAATTTGTTGATCTCATTGTTAGTCATAACTCTCCAACATTCTACTGGCAACTTAAATTATTTGTTCAAAAACAACTCTTACTCTCATTGTTGTCCAGTGCAGCCTGTACAGACTTTAACTTCTCCTTCTCCTCATAAAGTGCTTTTTCAAGGCGTGTCCTCTCCTCCTCAGCCTCCTTGTCAAGATCTGACCTCAGGACCAATATCTCAGCTTCATGCTTCTCTTGGAGCTCTTTTCTCAATCCCTTCATGTCCTTCTGCGCATGTTCCCTCTCTTGTTTCAGAGTTATGTCAAGACTGTTGAGTTCCCCAGCAAATTCCCATTTCAGCTGTAGTGTTTGGAGATAACACATGGTTTGAGATTTGCATTTTGTCCAAATTAAATCTGTTTTAATACAACTCTGTATTCCAACTCTTCTTCTTTTTTTTTTTTTTTACAGTGCAATATAGCGTTCTAGTAAGCAGTTTAAGTACCTTCTGTGTCATCCTCTTCATTTCTTCATCATGCTGTTCAGTCATGGCAGCCAGTCTGTTCTCCAGAGTGTGGATGATGGTCATCCTTGTCTGCAGCTCCACAGCGTGACACCACAGCCTCTGTTCGACCTCCACCTAGTTAAAATCTCCATTATTATATGATCCATAAACTCAGTGCATAGTGTGTCATTTCAATTATCCGATTATTTTTTTCTTACCTCTACCTGCCTTGCGGCCTCCAAACGGACTCTGGTAAGCTCTACGACAAAGATATTTAAAAGTTGTTTTTCTTAGCTTTAGCATAATCTCACAATAAAACTTAAAATGTTTTGAGCTTGTAAAAGTACATGTAAGTTTAATATACCTTGTAAGTGACTGTCAGAAAGTTTGGCTTTAAGTTGCTCTAGTTCCAAGGCATGACGCGTCTTCATTTCCTGCAGCTCTTCATAGTAATGGTCGGTGAGGTCTGAGCGCACCTAACAAACAATATCATAAAAACTAGTAAATTAGAGAGTCCAACAATCTCCCACACCTGCATCATTTTCACTGAAACTGAGACATTAAAGGCTGAAGGACTGGGTCTGTGTCTGACCTGCCGCACTTCTTCCTTAAACGAAAGAGTTAAGGAGGATCGCAGGTTGGCAAGTTCCTCTGAGTGTTCGTCCTCCAGCTGAAGGCGGAAACTGTCAAGCAACTCCTGGAAGAGACATACAGTACCTTTAAATACAGAGTAATAAGGATCACAAAAGTAATGTGGCTGAAAAGTGCAGAAAGCTTTATTCCCCTCCTTTGTGAAACATAAGTTTGAGATGCTGAATATTTTATCAAGCAGCTTTCCTACTGGAGCTTAAAAATGTCCCATACTATTTAATTTGCTAGTGTATATGTGCACCTTTACCTTCTGTCCAAGTTTGAAGCTGGTACCAGAAAGAACATCTTTTTCCTCAGCTTCATCTTGAAAAATGGAACTGACAGAGAAACCAAAGGCCCTGAAGTTATTCACAGAATTTATTATACGATTGCAGTTATATTATTTAGCCTCAATGGAGACTTCCTAACATACCTGTCATTTGTTGTTTTAAGCACAGATTCCTCTAAAGCACCTTCTACCAGTCTTAGCTGGAGAAGAGCAATTTCCTCTCTGTGGCTCTCCTCCGTCACCCGCAACCGCTGCTCAAAGTACCTGAGGGACAATCCAGGTAAAGCATATGTAATTTGACTGGGTTCAGTAAAAGGAAATGAATAGACTGTCAATCCTTTAAACATATGAACGGCATGCTGTGCAGAACACATCTGTGATGAAGCGTTTCAATCTGTTACTATTGCAACCATTTGCCAATGTAGGCTAAAGGCTTCAGTAAGAATAAATACACAAAGACAGCATGTGATCACATACCTCCTCAGGCTTTCCAGCTCAGCCTCATTCTGCTCTTTGATTGCTTGTTTTTGTTCATTAAACTCTGTCTTTAGGCGTTCGATGTCATCAACACGAGATGAGCGAGCGAGCAGCTGCTCCTTTAGCTCTGTGTGACAGAACAAAAGTAGATGGTCATACACAAATGCAACTGATGTTTGAGAATGATGTTGATAAGGTTTCTTCTTCCCCAGTGCATCATCACATCACAGACAACAGCCTTTTTCTACACCGTATACTTGGGAAGTTTTGAATATCTTTACTGTGTAATGGAGAAGCCACAGCCGAAGAAAATAAAGTCATGTTAAGTAGACTTCAGGTTTTCATCAGTCTCACCTCCCAGCTCTTGGCGATTAGCCCTCATGCTCTCCAGTTGGGCCCATAGATGACCTACTTCCTGCTGAGAGCTCTCTTTCAGCAAAGTCTTCTCCTCTTGTAGGCGCAACACCTGTGACAGAAGAAACTGCATTTTAAATATCAAGAACAAACCTTATTGTGTTAGTTTTAGATTTGAAGACTTGTGTGTTTCCCATTGTTTTATAGACTGTACTGGCTAAAATAATATAACATCTATAAATATATAAATAGAAAATATTTTTAAAAGCTATAATAACTTTTGAAGATCCTTTAACACAAGGATATGTGAACTGAAATGACAAATAAATGACGGCTTGACTAAACGTTTCCAGTGAATTCACCTCTCGCTGCAGTTGCCGCTCCTTCTCCTCTAGGTGTAGTGCTTGCTGCTCTTTCTCCTGCAGCACTGCCTTATGACTAGAAACCAACTCCTCCAGGGAACCTAATCAGCATTCACAACATCAGAAGCACATGATTGACAACTTTTATAAACAAGAGTATTAATTAAATACAACGCATAGAAACTGGGGATTCTAAAAAAAATAGCTTTGCAATCAATATCAAATAAATATGCCAGTATAAAATTTGACACATAATCTAAAATTTTAATAAAATAAATAGCATTTTTCATTTTTAGTAACATTGCAACTCACGAGCAGCAGCATCTCTGTCAGCCCAGGCTTGTTTCAGCTCCGCCTCTAGTTTTTGGTTCTCTTCCTTACTGGAGGTCTGGACTTTCTCCACCTTAGCCTGTGACTCCTGCAGCTCTGACTGGGTCTGTGACAGAGCTACCTGGGCTTCAGATAGAGCTGTGTTGATCTGGGAGAGGGAGGCATGTGTGCTGGCAAGTTCTGCCTGGGTGGCAGTGAGGCTGTTCTGGGTCTCTGAGAGAGATGTGTGGAGATTTGACTGGGCACTCTCAGCCTCTTTCTCCCAGTGTGACCTTAAAGCCTAGAAAAAACAGGGACAAAAGAGAGCATGATAATCTCAAATTTCTAGCACAATAGAACTTAAATATGAAATATCAATCATAACGTGCATTTATTATATTTATTAAAGATGTACCTGTATCTCTCTGGCTTGCGTTTCCTGCATGGTGGCTCTCTCCTGAGTAATACGAGTTTCCCACTGCTGCTTCAACTCATCTGAACACACATACACACATGGTTCACTCATGTCAAAGAATTTGAAGGTTGAACCTGTTAATGTGCTCTCCTTTTCACAGAACAAACTTCTAAAGAATAAGGGTGACTCATCCACATCCATAATAGTGCACATAGTGAGTGCACCCAAGGCAAACATGAACAAGAACACTGTCTAAAGAACTGAAAAGCACTCTGGTCTAGACTCACCCATGTCTCGTTGGTGCAGTTCACGCAGTCTCTCTAGCTGCTCTTGGTTTACCTGGGAGCGCTCTGGCTGAGACATGTGGACGTTGGCCAGGCTCAGACGCAAGGCTTCAAGCTCAAGGGTCTTTTGGGCCTTAAGGAAATGAAAGCATAAGGTATGGTTTTATTGAGTCTAAAAGTGGCTGCATGCCTGTGGGAAACAAGGATTGCTATTATTTTAAGAACTTAGTCATTTATAACTGAAGCAAAGTAGAATGAAATGAAATTTCAAAACCTCTTAAGTGCCAAAACACCAGTAAATATTGGACTATGAAATGGTTATGAAAGAGAGGGAAAACATCTAAGGAGACAGAAGTATTACTGCACTGCATGCTGTGGCTTAAGATGTTACACTTTGCTAGTGTGTGCTGTTTATATATAGTATACCTGTGACTGCTGCAGTTCAGCCTGGTGGGCAGCCTCCATGCTCTCTCTCAGCTCTAGAGTCAGCTCTGTCTTCAGTCGACTAAGCTCCTCACTGTGTTTGACAGTCAGCTCCAATACCACACGCTGGTGCTCTCGTTCAGTCACCTGGTGGGGAAGGAAAAGAGTGAGATATATGAAGCTGAAAAATATCTCAAAATGGCACATGCATGCAAAAAGATAACTTAAAATTAAGTCTAAATACTCCTAGCATAGCATTTCACACTGTTTGCGAAGACACACGACAGTGAAGTCTCCCATTTCTGATACCTGTTTGATTAAGCTGATCTGTTTCTTTTGTTCCTCCTCCATAGCAGCCTGCTGCTTCAGTAGCTCTGTCTCCAGGTGGGTTTTCAAGTCCGAAATCTACATAGCAAGGAAATGAGGAAATTTTATTTCATTGACAGATGTTTAAAAGTACTTCTGCTGAATCTGAAAACAGATGAGTTTTTGTTAATTGTTAACTAAAACAAGATGTGGTTACTATGGGTTTCAGCAACAGTATAGTAGGATATGTAATGCATGATGCAATCTCAAGGTGGCTCAAGAACAAATGTGGACTCCTGAGAGTTTTAAATAATACAATATAAAATATTTATATTTATCTTCTTACATATTAACTGTATCTCTGTAAAACTAAGGGTGTGTAAAGGTCCTGCAGTTTGTAAATCCCACCTCTTGTTGATATTTTTCTGTCAGGTCTTTCAGCTCCTTTTGGTGAGATGTCTTCAGCCTTTCTCCAACCTCTTCCACAGCCAAGGCCTGCTTCTCCAGGAGAGCCTTAACCTCCTCTTCCCCCTCCCTCCTCTGCTCCTCCATGAGATGTCGCACATGAAGGAGCTCCTTCTCCTTCTCCTGGCTCTCCTCCTCCCATTTCTCCTTCTCTTCAGTCAACTGTAACAACACATTTGTACATCATGTTAATCTTTTGGCGATAGTGATTCAAAACTGATTTGCTTGTGTGAATCTGAGCAACAATAAATCAGATGTACATCGTCCCATCTGACCTCAACATCCTTGGCTTTAAGCAGGTTCTCAAACTGTTCAAGTTCCTCCTCTAAGACTTGTTCCATTTTTTTAATCTGTTCGTCCATCTCTTGTTCTTTTCTCCTGTGCTCCTCCTTCTCACGTGCTGCCTGGACCTGGGCCTCCTCCAGGTTTGTCAGGTTTTGTCTCAGACAGAGCATCTGAGATTCCAGTTCAGTCTTTTCTTTCTCAGCACTGTCCAGAGTGTTGTGGCTTTTCTCCAGCTCTCTCTGCAGTCTCTCCACCTCTGTTTGGACATTAAGAACCTGTGTACGTGTTGCTTCAAGCTCCTTTAATGTTTCATCCAGCTCCATATTACTTAATAAGGCAGCCTTAAACTTTGTTTTCGTCTCCTCTAGCTCCGACATGAGATGGTCACATTGAGCCTGTGAAAGAAAGGAAAATGTCCTTCAGCTTTTTGTACAATGCATATTGTACCATTTCTATCCATCCAAGCTGGATTAAAAAAAGAAAACACGCTGTAACTCACATGTTTACATTCTTCTTAAACCATTAGCACAAACACACTTATGTTGGTATACCTGAAGTGTTTGCATCTGGTTGTCATCGCTGAGCTCTGTGCTCCGTCTCACAGAGTCTGCATTCTGCTTCATCTCCTGCAGAGACGATACCAGCGGCTCCTGCTGTTTTTGATGAGACGGGAGTGCAGCCTCCTTCTCCTGCTCATTCTGAAGCTCCCCTGCCAGTTTATCTTCTTCCTCTGATGAGAAGTTATCAGCGACGAGCAGGAGAGTTTCAGTAGCGTCCTCTCCCATCCCCATTACTGCATTTTCTTTCTCTCTCTCTTCCATTAAGGCACTGTGCTTGTTCTTCAGGTTGTCTTGTTCATGGGTTTTCAAGTTCAATTCATCCTCAACATATCTCCTCTTCTCTTTTTCCTCTTCAAGTTCCCAGAGGGCTTGTCTAAGCTCCTCTGTTACTTGAGCCCACCTGAGTACACAATAGTATAACATATTGCATTTATCCAAATATTTATCGGGACTCGTGTATGTCAATGTATTACCATTCGTATGTTATTTCCTTACCTGCTCCTGGCCTCTTCAACCTCTTCCGCACTCCTAATGACTTCCTCCTTTAACACATTCAGGTCCCTGTCCTTGAGAGCTAGTTCCTCACGGAGCTCCTCACACTGCTGATTCAGCAGCTCCTTCTCTAGGCCCGTCTCCTCAAACTGTTGCTCAGACAGTTTACTCATCTCCAGGTCTCCAGAGGTGGTGTTCTGAAGCCACTGAGATGGAGACTCAGGATTGGAGTCATCATGGAGGTTGTCATTTCCATCAAGGTGGCGGTTTGAAATCGACAGAAGAGGTTCATCTCCCAGCACTTCACTGTTCAGCTCAAAACTATCAAGAGAGGCACAGATAAATTGGAGGGGATTTAACAAGGCTAGAAAACACACACAAGTGATGAAACCTGCTGTAATACTAGAAATATGCAAGATGAAAATAGATTCTGCAACACACATATAGACCAATTACAATGGGATGAGCTCTAACCTGTAGTCTGCAGAGATGTCCAGCTGACTGCAGTGTTCAAAGCTCTCATTGACTAATGAAGACTGGGAGTGTGCAAGTGGAGCTGAGGACAAGTATCTCTCCATCATAATGTCCCCAGGTATTGATACATTCATACTGTCCTGATCAGGTCCACTTTCCAGATTGGCTTCATCTATGCAAATACTTTCATCATTACTTAAACCAGCTTTTGCCATATTCTGCCAGTTCTTAGATGCTTTGAGTCCCATAACCTCTTCCTCTCTAAACTTCAGTTCTTTCTCTCTTTCTTCCAACACCCGCCTGACTTTCTCCACCTCCTCCCTATGCTCCTCTCTGAGCCTCTTCATCTCCTCCTCCTGTGTCCGTCTTTCCTCCTCCAGGCTCTGGAGACGAAGGGCTGAGGTAGCCACCTCCTCACTAACTCTCCTCCCTGCTTCTTCTTCTTCTTGAACCCTTTTTCTCAGCTCAAGCACTTCTCTGTTAAGTTTCTCCTTCTCCTCTTTGTACTGCTGCATCTCAAGGCACTGGGACTGGACTTGGCTCAACTGGGTCTGGAGGTCTTGAAGTTGTGCCTGCCTTTTTTTTTGTTCCTCTTCATTGCTTTGCTTTTCCTTCTCCAGTATGGAAAGCACATGTTGGTGTTTCTCCATTGCCTCTGCTAGTTCTGTACATATTCGTTGGTTTTTCTCCCTCTCTTCTTCCAGCTCGGCCCTCAGCTTGTGCAGAACACTGTCCATCTCAGTGTCACCGTCAGTGCTGAAGACTTCAACTCTTGACTGAGAGGCACGTTCTCCAGCCCCTTTTCCCTCTGATGGTGCCTCCTTATGATTGAGGTCTGCATCTTGGGAGCAGTGGTCATGCTGAGGTTGCTGTTGATGAGTGTTAAGGATTTCAGCCCTTGACTGACTTTTGATGCGCAGAAACTCTGCACTGGTCTGTGTGAAAGACAGTTTAAAGAAGACCCAGTTTCAGTTATTGTGCATAGGAATTGTGAAATGCGTATTTTTAGGCACACATAATCCTGACACTCCTCTACGGATTAAGCTCTGAGTGGCACCAACCTGCTGGAGCTGTCTCTGTAGTGCTTGAATCTGTCCAGCAAGTGACTGTGCTTCCAGCTGTACCTGGTCTCTGCTTGCCAATGCCTCCTGCAGGCTGGAGCTGAGCTTGGCAATTATTTCATTGCGCTTCTCCACAGCCTGTTGTAACTGCTGTAAATTCAAACTATGGGTCAATTTTATATCCATATCTAACATGCATAAGCGCAGCACACTTTGAGTATGTAATGCATTTCAAACCTTTAAACAGTCCTAAAAACGAATTATTTCCTGTGTGCACCACTAAAACCAGAAGATACAAATGACAGAAAATAAGGCCAACATCTTTATCAACATAATAATATTTTTTGCTATATATGAAATACTGTTACACTGTTGTCAAACCTATTCAAGGCTATTTCATAACCTGAGGACACCCTGTTTAACCTACACAGACAGATTCATGTTACGGATCAACTACACTG
Organism: Selene dorsalis; assembly: GCA_900303245.1. NCBI lineage: Eukaryota > Metazoa > Chordata > Actinopteri > Carangiformes > Carangidae > Selene > Selene dorsalis. The sequence continues at coordinate 17,699 of OMNW01031483.1, forward strand.
CATATTCAGAGAAGTGCAGCCATGCAGCAGAGGAGACGGTTACATTCCCCATGGCCTGAAGATAACAAACAGAAATTTACAAACCATGATACCTGCAGCTATGCAAGACTTCCATTGTCTTGGCGGGTAAACAAAGCATGAAGATAAATCAACCTGTGTGACCAAGCGTATCCAAATACACTACAACATGGTATGTAAACAGGAGCACTGATTTACAACACTGTGTGTTTTCATGTTTCTGTGGACTTTAATGCTACATATGCTTCATGACATTAAACCCATCCTAACTTTTGCTAGTCTTATTTAGTCATACATCAGCTCACTTAACCATGAACAGCACCAGCAACTAAATTGTGTGTGTTCTGGTCATGTGATTGAGTCAGATGCTTTATCATGCTGCGTAAAAAACGACATATCCTAAAAATGCAAGAAATCCTTTTTTCAGTGTCATGTTAAATAATTGATTATATATACCTTGAGCTGCTCTTTGCCGGTTAGTGCAAGTAGCTCCTCGTCCCTCAACTCTTCAACAGGGGACGGGCTTTGCTCCAGGATGGTGGGCTGATCCTTCTGTCGCTGGTTCTGCTGAACCTCTGATTTCCCTGGCTTTTGGGCTTCCTAAATAATTAAACAGTTAACTATGTTAAACAAGTATTATTTTAACTACCTTAGCTGATACTAATACAAAAACCTCAGTTAAGTCTATGTGCCACAGATATGATCACACATCTGATATTATGGTTGAACTTTCCCTTTAAAAAGGCAGTAAACAGTGCCACAGTTAATCCTGACCAGGTTGCTATGACAACATGCCCTCCAGGCAATGTGATGGTTAGTGACCCATTTCTCTAATGTATGTTTACCGAATGAGGGGCATGGACCACTTGTTAACGCATAGAGTGAGCAAACAAAATTAGACAAATTGTGGAGGTCAGGTGGTGTGAATGCATGAATAAAGTCATGTAGTTAAGCAAATGTGAGCTGCATCCATCTGGGCTGTTTAAATTAAACACACAGTCTAATGGTCTACATATCAGATTTCTTCAGTTTCCTCCACAAAAGACAGTTGTTGACGTAAGGCTGATATTGTCTAAGCAGTGAGTGATGTACCTCATGGTTGTTCTTGCTGTTCAGCTCTGTGTCACCGGCTAATGGAGGTGTTGGTTCTACGTGACAGTCTTGCGTCGTGCTGTCATTCTGCGTGACAGCCTGGCCCTTCCTCTTCGGCGTCTTTTTCGGCGCCCCCGCACCGACGCCTTTCGCCCGTTTCTGTCTGAAGCTAGCAAGCTGCGCAGGAAGGACAGCGAGAGGTAGATGGATACATAGGTCAGGACCGCTGAGCACCACCACACTATGAGCATGGTGAAGCTCAGGGGTCAAAGGTGAGAGAGTATTACAGTCCAGATGTATGTCCTCATTTGAAAAAAGTAAGGGTAATTAAAAACAAAATTCTGAAATCATTGGGAAAAATATGAATATGCAAACAAGTTGCTGACAGTCCCCACTTTAGAAAAAAAAAAATCAGAGGCCCTTATTTTGATGAGTCAGAGTTGTGCAGTAAAAAAGACAAAGCCCAATGAAGCAAGAAGAAATCCCAAACTTACACCCAAAATAGAGTACACCATAACCTGACAAGTTCAAAATGAGGTGATGAGACCAAATGTGCTCAAATCTCCAGATAGCAGTTCCAAGCCCATGAGAAATACAGATTTTAGAGACACATATTAGACAACCTCTCAGCAGACCAGAAACAGAGCAAGGTTAAAGAAATAAAGAAATCCAGCTCAGTCACTTCGCATTTTTCAGCATGAAGAAAAATCAAAGCCAAGGAGACAGGTAGACTGGAGCTTTTTGTAGCAACACAAAGTCTTCTCTGAAGTCATGACAAAGGGCAAACAAATCAAGAGTGTAAGCCTGAAAAGTTCATTCTCAGTGAAAAACATCATCCCAAATCAAGCCAGGATATTGAGCTTGAATTCCAGAGAGACTGATTTGGTACAAATCCACCTCAGGCCGTTTCTCTTTGCAACACACTCCTCCTCTTTTCATCGCTCTCTCTCTCTCTCTTCTTTAAGCAGCTTAAATCAGATTACAGCGGTTCACATTGTGACAGAGACCCTCATCAAGCCCTCCATCAATAACTGACAGTCAGTCACAGACTCGCTTTCTTGCTGGTGCTCAGACCTGTCAGTTCTCCCTCAGCAGGTCAGCTGCTCTACTGTCCAGTTGTAGATCCTACTGTCTCTAGGGAGCAGCACATCGGGACCAGCCTCTAATCCTAAAACCCACTGCCACAGCCAACGTACAGAGCAGAGGGCTCCACAAACTCTGGAGAGTGGATAGCATGTGTCTCAGCTATGGAAAGAGGGTGGAGACTGGAAGATGCACTCACATAGAGAGGAGGAGACAGAGCTCTGTGTGTGGCAAGCAGCATCAGAGTGTGCATGCTCAATTCAATTTGAGATTACATGTCCTCAGGAGAGCTACTTGTTGCTGAGTGTGATGAGTCACATACATGTGCATGACCATATTGTGAGTCCATGTGTACCAGTATTTGTCCTGATGACATGTTACATGCCTGGTTTCAAAACCACATTTAAGGTTTTATTTTGTACTTCCATTTGACGGTGTGCAATGTATCCACCACCATACCATCTTTCTTATTTGACTCCTGAAACCAGGTTAAAGCTTTTTGTTTTTAAAACACTTATTCCCTCAGCTCCACCACAATTAAATCTTTTCCAATTCACATTATTCATCTGCTTTCTTATTCACCGAAAACCCCACCCTTTGTGTCCCTCTATCACCCTATTCACCACCTCCGCCTGCCACTACACGCATCACATCTTCAAAAGACACATCAGCCAGATGAACTGTGTTTAGCCCAAGGCTGCTTCCGCACCACTGAAAGTCTGACTAACCAGCAGGCTGGATCTTACTGTGGCCACATCAGATGTCACTACCCTGAATACAGCTATTGTGTTCTGAACAATGTCAATGCTAAGACAGGATGAGGCCATGTTGGGAGATCTTTTTTGGTTTACATTTGTGCTGGTCTGTATGCAAGTCTGACATATGTGTTATGCTTCCATTGAGGCAGAGAAATCAGAGCTTCTTGAGGTACCGAATACAGTAAAGGCAAGTGACAGCACTGCATTACCATGGCAACACCATTCATGCAAGATGCAAGTGCAACATACCTAACCTTACCAAAACTCATGGGCTCACTGCACCACCTGATGGACGTAAACCAGCATGACATTGCAAGGTATGAAGCACTTTATATTAGACATTCAAAAATTATGAACGTAATGCAGATTTGATGAGAATCTGCACTGTGCATCATTCGTGACAGCAATTATATCATTGTGCAGAAAAGCAGAGGAAAGCCCACTTAAGAGAAAAAAAATAAATAAATAAGAAGGGTGAAATCCCCATGTCCACAAACCAACAAGCCCATGACAAGTCAAATATCTCAGCCAGTCACCAATTTCATTACTTACCGACTGGTTTCGGGGCATGTTGGAAGATTTCTGTCATAAGGAATACCAGTGGTTCAGTTGGGTTGTTCTTCTAATATCATGCACTTAGGTTTAACCTTTACAACCAGCCATTACAGTAGGGCTGTTTGTAAAGGTTAAACTTAAGTGCAGTCTAGATTGAGAAGTACAGTATAGATTGTAACCATGTTCAAAGCTTAATAGACAACATGACCTGGTTATCCATATGGGGCAACACTTGTGTATTGACCCATTACTAATATAGTCTCTCACTGAGGTGAAATAGCAGCTTGCTTTCCCCAATTTATATGATATGGGATACTCTATTATATTATGTCTTCGTCTCAGATAGCTGCAGAGAGCTACATAAGCATAATTACAATAGCCAACATCTAACTATTAAATTTAGGAATCCAAATAAGTTATGTTACCATTTTCACATTTGTAAGACAGAGACACAGTACCCACGTTTAATTTTAGACCCACTATACTGAGCACATTTTATAACGATAAAATGTTGCTGGGTGTTAGCGAAAGTTACAATGACTGCTGAAAATCTAGTTATGTTGTGCACAGCCAGGGAGTTCAGCATAATAGTATCCATTATGCAAAAGATTTGTTAAAAATAAGAAACAAAAATCACTACGACGAAAACATTGACTGCACCTGAACTGTGCCTTCACATATGCAATATTTCAAATGTTTTCGAAGTATTGATTTTACAGATATGATATGATCTCCCTCGACTCTGTAGGTGCATCGCTCTATCCCTGCTGGACTTTTGAGTGTATCCGAAGTGATTCAGTTCATTAGCCGATTATCTACTCCATATATGTTATTGTTATCATTAGCTAAATGCAACCGCTGCTAATGTCCAAACCGCCACATGTGCGCGGCAAACGTTTTAAGTTGTAAGTAGCTGAAATTTAACGGGTAGTTGGAATCCAGGCAACGACGAAACAAAACAAACGTTCAAATAATGTGGAGGTGGGTGTAGTTAGCTGTGGACAAGCGCAAAGATATGACAAAAGAGTTAGCTAACTGCTAGCATTCTGTATTAGCGTGCGTTAAATATTAGCAACAAACCTTAGCTCTCCCTGCTTCTACTTTCCTCTGACGTTCATCTTCATCCATGTCTTGGTTTGAACAAAAGCATCAAAAGTTTAGGACGGCCGTCCTAATTCATTTGAAGAGCACAACTTCTAGCATAAGTTGGCTAAATCAAAATCTTTGCGCTATCTTGAGAGACAACTGTCAACAGATAATATTCAATATGGCCGCCAAGACATTTCAACTCCGCCCTTATCGAGTTTCCTTGAATGAACGGACGAATCAAATCATTACAGTCAACGTCTTTAGCCAATGGCGTTTGGCTCAGTTGAACGTATTCCTCCATCACCGTTAATGAAACATATTGGATTGACAGCTGTTGTAGCCAATCAGTGGAGGCTAATACAGAACAAGTTTCCATTCACTTCTGTTGTGAAAGTGAATACACCGCTGTACTTCAGTTTCTGTTTTAGTTGGAGGTTTTATGGCGTATATTAGACCAACGTACGGGACGTTTCAAATTATAATGCCACGAATCTCCCATTTTGCAAAGTGCAGCAATGAAAATGAAATTTAATTTCTTTGAATTTAAAAAAGGATTTTCCTTTGGGGATTAATAAAGTAATTTGTATCGTAAGTAAAAATCAAACAAACAACAAAAAAACAACCCAAATGAGTAGGCTATTTGGTGTGACCACACTCAGCAGTTAGTATTGGATAAAACTGAATAAGAATCTAAACATCTAAAATGCCCAATTTTACATTGCATTTATTTAAACCATAACAACCACAGTAGCTAATTCTTTATGTCAGATGTAGGTTACTTCTAATAAACATATATATTTCAGTATGAAATTAGCACTGAATATATCCAAGCAGTAACCTTACTGTGTCCAGAGTATGTAGTGGGTTTTTGAATTTGAAAGAGTCCCTGCCTCTTCTCTGTCAGCATAGAAACCATCCGGGTATGCAAGTCATGGTTAAGTGCCTGTGGTAAACAGGTGTGTCCCCTGGCAACCACTGTGCAACTTTGATCTTGACTCAAACACACAGCTAAACACAGTTTGTGTGACTCCAAATGCCAAAGTTTCAGGTAGATTGGACATTATATGCATACACATATGTATGTCTGTGTCTAATATTTCAACTGATTATTGTCATTGTTTAGGATGGCAGCACCATGGTTGATCAGATGACAAGACTCCAACTGAAACTACTGGAGAAGGTAAGACCTTAGTCTACAGTTTATTTCTCATTGACTTTGACTTTGAGAATTATCAAATAAAATAGTTCATCTGCTCCTTATTTGTCTGCTTAAAATTATAGCAGACAAAACACATCATAATCTTCAAGGAACATTTTTTTCTTGTATTATTAGAGACTGGAAAACAAAAGGCACAATATGGATGACAGAGCAGAGTCTGCCCAATCTGCAAGTAAGACATCAAATAATTCTTTGTGATGGAGCATTTTAAGTGTTTATCTCCATTGTACATGTTTAGCTTAAACTACAATGTTGAGGGAAGGAGTGTTGGGAGCTGATGAGAAAGGCAGAAAGAAACAGTATTAGAGCAAGTTGAAGGTGTAAACATGGGTGATGGGAAAATAAATAAATAGATAAAATTCCAAGTTTTAGTTTGTGAGAAGATGATTTTCCCTGCTCAGGAAGCTACGATTGGGAGATGGATGCACTGCACCGTGCACTGAGGAGAAAGCAGGACCTGCTGCAAGGACTGAGGGTCAGTACAATTTTATTTGTGTTGTTATTTACATATTGTTTACCTACATTCAGTGAAAAAAAAAATCAAAGCCAGAGAAAATCAGGTGAAATTTCTTGGTGTCTTCAGTTTTTGTCTTTTCACTTGTCACTGTGTCAATTCCCATGTAGGAGCAGCATATGTTAGAAGATCTCAACAGACCTCACACCTGGGGTGGGACACAAAGACAGCACCAGTCACATTTTTTTGCTGCCCCTCAGCCGCCTCCACCACTCCCATCCATGGTACCCACCCATGTCCACCACCCAGCCCCAGTTCTGCCCATCCTGCCACCTCCATCACCCGCTGTGCCTCAGCCTCCTTGCATCATTCAGCAGACTGTGAGACAATCAAATTTAATCTCAAAATCATCCCAACCCCCTAGCTCCGAATTATTTTCCTCTTCCTTTTCTCCTCAGTTTTTGCTAATCAATTTCCTTTCATGTGTAAGATATTTGTTGCTGATACCATTACAGAATAACTCTCAATGAGACCAAGAATAGCGCAAATTAAATATGTAAAAGAACAGATAATTTCCAGTTTTTCCTCTCTCTCTCTTCAGCTACCCCAGCAACCTGCAACCATCATACAGCAGCTGCCACAACCACAGTCACTGATTGCACAGATTCCCCCACCTCACCCATACCCTGCACCACGCTCAGGCAGCATCAAGGAGGGTGTGTTAATGCAAATAGATATATCTTATTTTAGTGTCTCTGTATTGATACGTGCATGTATGTATGTCCTTCTGTATGTTAGACATGGTGGAACTGATGCTGATGCAAAATGCACAGATGCACCAGATTATAATGCACAACATGATGCTGAAAGCCATGCCTCCTATGGTCTTTTCACAGGTAAACAAACAGACACTCTCTGGCACATATACACAGTACAGACACAATGTCTCCTCCCTTTACACTACTGTAACCTCTGCCTTGCAACAAACTACCAAATCTGTATTTCCAGGAAAGCTACCAGGGAAATCCTATTTTTGTAAGGCAAGATGTCAAACCAAGAGGGAGTGCTGTCCATCATCATCATCACTATGGTCCTAACCCTGCAGCGTCATTTCTGCCCCCCATCAGCTACCCCGCATGGATATCAGGCGTGTCAGCTGTCCCAGCAGGACAAGCCGGGGCACACCTATCCTCCTTACACCATGCATCAGCACCTGTTACACTCCCACCGCTCAATGCGTAAGCATCCGTAACAGTAGACATTAAGTATACACAGTATATTTATACTAACAAAACATTTGTCTGTTCATCTGTGTCTTTACAGGACTCAGGTTTCTCTCTGAAGGCTCCCGTTGTTTCAATTTAAATGCATAAAAGGTTTTTGTTTTTTTTTGGAAAATGGTGTAAATAATTCCAACCATATTAAGTCAGTACAGGGTTTAGTGTGATGGTGATCCTGAGAGAAGGGCTGCATATTTGCAGAAACACAGAGAGAAGTAACATGAACAGCCAGGGAAAGTGAATACAGTGAAAGGATTAAGTGACAGGGGGGAGAGAAAAAAGACAAGTATATTTGAGAATAGGCCTATGTCAGAACAGAGAGCAAAAGAAAAGAGAGAGTGTTGCCTTTCCAAGAACAGCCACAAGATGTCCCGCTAGTCCACTGCCATCTGGATCAAAAATGGGTGCAACACTTCTGGTCTCGATCTACGTCAAAGTCCCCCTCTCTCCTCCCTTTAGTCTCAGACAGCGAGTATTTATAGTTTATAGTTTAACATGTGTTAAAGCATCTTTGTGAAAGCGACAACCAGACTCATAACCAGCCCTGACTGGGCCAATTTAGCATAGTTCTTGGCCCTATGTAAGAGGTCTCTCATTCAGATGGGGAGGATTCAGGGTAGGAGCTCTGGCTTGCTAGGAGGCCAGGTTGTTTGCTATGCTTTTCTGCACCATGCTAACACAAAACATGTTATGCTAGGCTGAAGGTAATTGCTTTTGTTGTGGGCTTTCTTTGTTTTTCCCTCCACAAATAAGTTGAAGTTTCTCAGATTTTTTTAATTGAGTTGAGTTTTGGAAGTGTTTTTTTTTGTTTGTTTTGTTTTTTTTGTTTTTATTAATGAAATAAAATTCTCATCCATTTTTGGAAACTTGATTCTCCTCATGCTCATGTTTTTTCCCAACTCCACCAACCTAATTCCAGGTAAACTCATATGGGGAAGCCACTTTGGCAAGGATACGCAACTGACCTCAGTTACTGTGTCCATGAAATAAATAAATATTGACTCGGACAACCCTTAACCCAAGTTAGTGTTGCACTGGAACTTAACCCACTAGCTAACTTTATTTTGCCTGCCTTCACTGAGGACAGACAGATAACATACAGCTCCCAAAAAAGCTGCAATTTAAAATTCAGGTTTTTACTTGTTGCTGTAACCATGGTTGCACAAATGACATTGACAGGCTGGTCAAAAAACAAAACAAAACATGGAAACAGGAGAGAGAGAGACATGTAGCAAAGGGCTGCATGTCAGACTCCATTCCGAGCTGCTGCGGTGAGGGCATACGCCTCCATAGGCTGTGCTCTACAGGTTGAACCACCGAAGTGTCCTGTAGTGGAGAATAACATTTGAAAGACACCAGTTCTGTTTCCCTACATGCACTGACATCCATGTTTGTGGTTAAGTAAGAGGGAATTAAAATGCACAGATTTTACCACATATACAATCTTGTATTGTGTGGCCTCAACCTCACTGTTAAAATGGTTAGTATGATTTTAGTATCGGCCTACAGATGCAGCACTACAAAGATGAGCAGTTCGTTCACCGCCTACAAATAGGCTGCATCGAGCGTGGAATATTCAGTGGGAAGAGCATGCACTTAATCATGTATCGCTATCCAAGCTGGTGCTCCCCAATGGCATCCTACAAAAGAGCCCTGTAGACTTTGTAGGATGCCCACCTTAAATGTTGCACAAGCAGTTTCCCCCATATCAATGATGAAATGTCACTGTAGATGATCATCTAACCGAAGATGATCCTACTATCATACACCCATAGGCCCCACCACTCAGGGACAGCAGATGAACACAGTGCATGAGGTGGGGAGCTTCATTGCTCCTGCTCCAGGACCAACTCTCCTCCCACTTAAACAGTTTATAAAGTTAAATTCATTATCTATACCAGTCCATCTTAAGTTTGTGGTTCACAAAACTATGTTTATTTGAAGTTATATTGTTGTTTTATGTGCATTTTAGGTTCATTTCATTGTAACTGGCCAAATTACCCAGTAGTAAAATGGTATAGGAGGAAGGAGGCCAGTCCCACCCTCCTTCAGGCTGCAGTTGCTGCACACGATGGAGCAGTGAGAGGAGCACATCCGTGTGAGAGATGCGAAGCTACATATTAAAAGTATTTAAATGTAAGATAAGATAAGAGATATTTATTAATCCCTGAGGGGAAATTCAATATTTTTTAATATATTTATATTTCTAATTCAATACCTGAATGTATAATCTGTATTTCAAGTTGTGGTATATTTCATCGTTTTTCCATCTTAAAATATGATTTATAAAAATTTGTTGTGGCAATTTGCACAGGCTTGCTCGTGATGATGAGCTTGATGTTCTAGGTGCTAGAGGCAACTTTATCTTCATAACCATTTGAAGTTTCATTCTTTTCTGAAAGTTTTAATAACCACACAATCCTAATTTACAAAATTACAACACTGACACTTTGTATTCTTATGCAAATAAAAATAAAAGAGCAGCTTATAAATTCTTCTAAAGCTCAGGTGTTGCAGGGGGAGATATAATTAACTCAAGACACCATCTTTGTTTTGGTCCTTCACACTCTATTTCCTGTTTATGTAGCTTCAGCAAGCACAAACATGTTTTTCAAGGAAACAAATGAAAAATGGAGAAGGTGGTCAAGTCCCGCCGGACGATTTACAGGTGCAAAATGAGTTTGATGAGGGACCATTGGACAGAAGGATTTAATATATGTCCCATTTGTGTTTTAGATTCATAACACCTGCTAATATGGTTATAGGTTCTTTACCTGATGAGGTTTTAATTGCAGCAAAATCCATTCTCCATGTGTCTTATTTATGCAACAAAAGCTTCATTTGCAACTTTGTGCACCAGATCCCAGTAAACAGCTGCTGTATGTGCAACACAGAGTTATAGTTGTTTGTGTAACTTCAGTTGACACAGAGCTGGAAGTTTTCCCAGCTGTGTGCTTTACAGAGATGTGCACCGTGGGCGTGAGCTGGTGCACAGACGCAGGTGCGACCTCTGAGCCGGAGGTTGTGGTCGAGGTGGAAGTTTGCACCTCTGTCATTTCTCAGCACAGAGCGCAATCTGCAGGCTGCTGTGTGACCACATCCTGCCCTCTGCTGTTGCTCTCTGCTCCCCTGTGCAGTTTCAAACCCCCGTATCTTCTCACCAACACCAGCTTCGACCTTCTTTTGTTCACGGAGGAGAACGTTGATTTCCTGTCGTTGTGTGGTGAACTCGTTCTCTCCACATTTACTTTGCCTCTGACAGCATTTGAGCGAAAGGAAATATTTCTTTATTCATGAAAAAACTGTTCGGTGAAAAGTGGAAAAACTGGCTATGACTCAAATAAACCCACAGTAATAAGTTCAAAATATTTATCACTAAAAAAGAAAAACTGATTAGGTGACAGAATTTAACTTGAAAGCATGAGTCACATTTCATTTTGTTCACTGGAAAACTTGTTTTGAACCAAATGAACCTGCTCGACACATTTTCCCAAACTGAAATGTTTCAACATGTGTCAGTGGAAAGAAGTTTATTTCTCAGAAAACAGGCAGATTGTCGACCTGCTAAAAATAACCCTCACTATCAGCTCAGTGATGAGATGTGGGAACAACAAGGGCAGATGGCAACATCTGCACATCTGCAACAATTTGGAGCAACCGACAACAACAGGGTGAAGACTGATCTGTTTTCTGATCTGTGTCAGAGCATAATGAACATACTGAGTGTAAACAAAGTTGTACTGCTGAAGTCACTCTGGATGAACTTTTATAGAAAAGAAATGACAAAACATATTTATCCAGATTTCCTGAAATACTTTTATTGAGGAATAAAAACAGCACTGAAGCATTTGAAGCAGAATGTTGTTGTTTTAAGAATCTACATAAACTTGATTATAACTTTAACATTGTAAAAAAAAGGAAAAAAGGCGCTGTGAATCTTCTGTGAGCAGAATTGAAGCAGCTCATTGATTATACATATTCACCTTTGCAGAGATACATGTGTTTTTCAGTTTTATCTACAGAAAGATGCTCCATCTCCCTCCATCTGTTCCTCTCCGCTCAGCTCTCAGTAGTGCTGCTTTCTAGTCGAACCCTGAAACAAACAGAGAGAAAAAAAAAATCAATGTCACGAGCTGCTTTTATTACCGGCTCATACACAGTTCCAAAATGAGAAATGTTTGACAAACCTTAAGTTTCCACATCAGAAACACCACAAAGGCTCCGTAGATGCAGCTCTTGACGATAAAAACAATGTAGGAGAGTTTGATGTGCTGGATGGTCTTCAGATAACCATCTGGACAAAGGTCAATCATCCAGATGAGTGACATGGTTCATGCATACTTACACTTCATACATGTGCTCATGAATTCTACCACTAGTGTATTTCTTTTCAGTTAAATAGACAATAGTTATGTTCAGCTTTGTGATAATTGTGATGCAATGTATTGTGCAGAACAACAGGATGGTACATTTACCTCTTGTCCAGACAGATTCATCTCCTAAGAGAAAAACAGGACATGGATGAGACAAGAAGAGATGATTGTTTATGTGCGTATAGATTTAGGGTTACTACTCATATTGAGGAGTTTTACATGAACATACCTTTAACACCAAAAATTGATTTGGTATAAATTTTTGTCACGCTGCCATCGAAGAAGCTGATGAAGCAGGTAATGTTCGTGCTGGGGTTGCTCCAGATATCAGCACGAACCCTCAGCCGGCTGGTGATGGTGTAGTATGGCTTGTTATTCTGGACAGGGTTGTTTGTTGCCACACCTTCAGTGACATTTTCCCCGTCGATCTGCCAGAAGACGGTGACATGGTCCGGGTAAAATCCACTGCCCACACAGAGGATGGTCTTCTTCTTCAGATCACTGGCAAGGTTTTTACACTCGGCAGGCGAAGGTCGAAACAAAGATAAAGTGGGTTCTTTGGGTTTAGTATTTGGATCTACAGGGACAAAAGGAATAAATCAGTAAATTAAAGCTGCCTCATGATCAATAATAATGTCAAACCGTAATGTGGCATCTTAACACCAGCACTTGCAAAACAGCAACAGAAAATTACACTGAACATATCTTTACTTTACTTTAGATTCAGTTTCTCCAGATAAACGTTTGCGTTTTTTTGTTTTTTTTTTAATCTTACCAAGAACGGTTAGTTTAGTTCCTTCTCCAAAGTAAGCAGGGTAGTTGGAGCACGCCACTGACTCACATGTAAAAAACCGATTGCTTTCTTTTACAGTTCAGCAGCTGAACGACCCTGAACACCTCTAACTCTTTTTCCTACATTAACTGTTTCTCCTAAGCCAGTCCATATACAGCACTATCATTATGTCATGTATGAACTCACTGTAATTTTTCCTTCCTCTGCCTTTTCTGAAGTGATACACTGAACGTTAACATTAAATACAACATGATGATTACAGTTTACATTGCTCACACACTCACAGAGTCATTAAGATTTAGTTCCTTCATATAAATGGTTTTGTTTTTTAAGTCTTACCAAGAACGGTTAGTGTAGTTCCTTCTCCAAAGTAAGCAGGGTAGTTGTTGGAGCACGCCACTGACTCACATGTAAAAAACTGAATGTTTTCTTTTACAGTAGAGTAGCTGAACAACCCTGAACACCTCTAACTCTTTTTCCTACATTAACTGTTTCTCCTAAACCAATCCATCAACAGCATTATCACTCACAGTAATTTTTCTTTCCTCTTCCATTTTTCAAGTGATACACTGAACATTTACGTCAAGTACAACATGATGATTACAGTTTACATTTCTCAAACTCTCACAGAGTCATTAAGATTTAGTTCCGTCATAGAAATGTTTGCATTTTTAAATCTTACCAAGAACGGTTAGTTTAGTTCCTTCTCCAAAGTAAGGAGGGTAGCTGCCGGAGCACGCCACTGACTCACATGTAAAAAACTGAATGTTTTCTTCTACAGTACAGCAGCTGAACAACTCTAACTCTTTTTACTACATTACTGCTTCTCATATACCAGTCCATATCCAGCACTATCACTGTGTCATGTATGAGCTCACTGTAACTTTTCTTTCCTCTACCTTTTCTGAAGTGACTGAACATCAACGTCAAATACAACATGATGATTACAGTTTACATTGCTCACACTCTCACAGAGTCATTAAGATTTAGCTCCTTCATATAGATATTTGTGTTTTTTTTAGGTCTTACCAAGAACGGTTAGTTTAGTTCCTTCTCCAAAGTAAGCAGGGTAAGTGGTTGAGCACACCACTGACTCACATGTAAAAAATGGACAGTTTTTTTGACAGTACACCTCTACTGCATTTACTACTTAGCACTAATACTATGTCATATATGAACTCCCTGTAATTGAATAGTTTTCTCTCTACTGCTCCAACAACTGGAGAATGAATACCAACATTTACAGCTTAAAGATATAATTACTATAACATTTTCTGAAGTGATAGTCTTTCGGCTCTTAGATTTAATTCATAGATTTTCTTTTGCAGTTTTCAGTATTTGACAATCTTAAACTTAACTCAACAACAATTTTGCACATTTATGTTAAGTGAACCTGTGAAAACAAACATTTATCAATATAATTTGTAGTATTTTCTTACCCAACACTGTCAGTTTGGTGCCTTTGCCAAAGTAAGCTGGATCGTAGTTGTTCACACTGATACAAGGCTGTAGAAAAATCTGCTCTATATCCAGCCCTTGCTCCTGATCTGTCTACAACTAATCAACTGAGAAACTTTTTTTGTACACAAACTTGTACAAATAAGACATTATTGTACTGAATCAGATCAGACCAGATGTTAACATTAGAAGTTTAATTTATGGTCAGATTAAGAAAAAAACTAACAAACCCTCAGCTCTGACCTGGAAGACATTGAACCAAACTACTTTGCATCTACGAAATGTTACATTGGGTATGTTTGTTACTTTTGAATGACTTCCATTGCCTTACCTAAGACGGTGAGTTTAGTTCCAGCTCCAAAGTAAGCCTCTGACTGGAAGCTCACAGTATTTCAGAGCTGATAAGAACTCTCTGTGAGAGTCAGACTTTGGGCAGAGAGCCAGATGTTTACTACCACACTACTTCCACTTGTATTTAGTTGACTTAGAATAACTCTCTTTTCCATTTTCTAGAAAACTGAACTAGCCTATTTTGTTCTATATAATTAAATGAAACGGAGTAGAATAATTACAATATTTCAATACTGGCTATTCATTTAATTCTCACCTACAATAAACCAGATGTGGATGGTTCAGAGGTTGTTCATTCTGCAATATTTCTTACCTAAAACAGTGAGTTTGGTTCCAGCTCCAAAGTAAGCCTGTGTGTATGAGCACAGAGACTTTGAACTGTAACAAAAAGTCTTCCTGCTGCCTGTTTCTCTGAGCGACTTTGAAATTACTCAAACTTTGATACACTTTGACACATAAACCTGTCCACTTTGACGCCTGGAGACAAACCACCCTCGACTTATTTTCACTATTTAAACATCTAGTCTTGAGTTTTGTGGTTATTTTATGATGATGGATAAAAACATCAGTAATGAGGAGCTGCCTGAGCCTTTACACTATCAAAAGCATTGTAATAAAACCAGACTTTGACTACATTTAATGAGCTTTAAAAGTTGTCTTACCTAAAACAGTTAATTTTGTTCCTCCACCAAAGTAAGCCTCTGAAGCACCAGTGTCACAGTGAACATGATCAGTGCTCAAAACAGCTCAGGACACGGCTTTTACTTCAGCTCGTTACTTTTTTAGTAACCTTGTTCACTGTCTTATTTAACTTAATTTAACTCAACTAAGTTACTAACTCTGTAGTTCTGTAGTGTATATACTATTGAACATTACAATTGCAGTGCTGTTCTGTCATTGTTCTGATTTCTTACCTAGAACTGTTAATTTTGTTCCTCCACCGAAGTGAGCTTCACCATAACCAGAGCACAGTGCATTTGATCAATGCTCAAAACAGCCTGAGATCCTGGTTTTACTTTCTAGTTTTTGCAGTTTCTTTAAAACTAATAACTTCATACTGCTGTTGTTG
>OMNW01031484.1:0-28219 GCA_900303245.1 Selene dorsalis
TGTGTTTGAACATCTTGTTGGTACTTCTGTTGTAAGTAAATTCACTCGTGCATTGTTGAGCTGCAGTGAAGATGGATTGATATTCCAATCACAGAAGCACAGACATTGATAGAAGAAGGAATGCTGAGGGGAAAATGGGTGAGGTGTAGTTGGTGTTGTTTAAAAAAGGAAAGAAGAAGGAAGATGAAGTAACAGAAACTGTAAATTATAAAAAAAAATAATAATAATAAAGCAAAAGAGGAGAAAGACAGAAAGAAAAAGTAGAAGAGGCAGAGAGAAGCTTTCAGCTCGACTGACAGACAGACGGAGGGAGAGAGAGGAAACACAGACACTGGAGAAGGAGGGAAAGTATTTCTGTCTGTGTGCCAGCGAGGGCACTGCCCACTCACCAACCACATGACCACAGGAGGCTCATGGGAACTTTAAACCCAGAAGCACTGCACAGTCCCATCTTGCTGCTAAACCAGGGTTATGATAATCTAAAGCTAAGACAAGTCGTCAGCTCTGTATCAGCTGAGCCGCAGCCAGAGGCCGTTCCCAGAGCACCACAGCAGCTGCACACACTTTTCTTGTGATATGAGCATTTTATCAATTTTGTAGTCGCCTTGACCCAAATGAGTCATTGCATTTAAATAATTGTTTTTTTATTTCATGATTAAAGGCTGTTTGAGTCTATCCAGAAGTTGTCCTTCATTAACCTGTTGTGTGTTCTGTCTCTGCACAGGGTGGAAGCCAACACATCTACCAGCCTGTAGGGAAACCAGGTGGGAGAAGCCTCACACCTATATAAACATAATAGTTTATGTTGAATCTTCTGTCTTATATTATCACATTATTATTGATTTCTTAACATGTTAGCATTATTTTATTATTGTAGGACACAGATTGAATGATAATTAATATTCTATTGTGGAGTTTAATCTCATAATAAGGATGTGATCACATGTTGTGTGTATTAGATTGTAGATTACACCGTAGCTTGAAAAAGTGCAATACTTCAAACAGTCATATAGTGGAGTGGAGGTCTGAGGTAGTATTAAATGGAAAAAATTCCTTACAAGTGCAGTACTTGAGAAAATGGAGTTAAGTACATATTTAACACCACTGCATACTGATTAAAGTAGCTATTAATATGCATTCTACTTCGCATGTTAGGCTTCTCTGCACCAATGATACAAGCTTACTCCTTTTTTTCTAGAACATGTAGCTCCTCCTAAGAAGCCGCCCCGCCCTGGTGCTCCCAGTCATCTCAGCAACCTGGCCAGTCTGTGCCCTGTGGACAGCTACAATGAGGGGGTCAAGGTACAGCTCTGCTCTCACACACGTGCAAAAGCTAAAAAAAAAAAATGATCAGAAATTGCTGATTAAGATCATTTTTTGTAAACGCTGTGCTCTCATTTTAGCCTCTTTCATGAGCTGTGTGAATCCTGCATGTTTGGTTCGGACAGTCCCACTGTGGCGTATAGTTTTTGACTTGACTTGAAAACTATTTGGCATTGTGCTGATGGGTTGCATGCGTTGCCATGTCATGCCTTGCCTGTGGTGGTTGGCTTTGGGCCTAATGTGCTGTCCCTCTTCTCTCCCCTTCGTTTTTTTCCTTTATTCCATATCCCCCTCTTTCTTTGTTTTTTTTGTTTTTGTTTACCCTGCATCCACCAATCCATCCATCAAACACTTCCCCCATTTGTGCACAACTCTCCTTCACCCTCTTCCTTGTCAAACCCTGCAAACCACCTGCCCCACCTCTCTCTCCTCTCAACCTCCCCATAGCCGTGGAGGGTAAGATGATCTGTGTGTGTCTGTTCTCACTGTAGAGTTCCTTAGCTCTTACCTAGTTTTTCTTCACCAGAAACAGAGAAAAACCTGATTATGGAGCACCACGAAAAAATGAGACAAAACAGAAATTCCTATCAGCACTTAAAGACACCAGCGGCCTCATTTTGTGAAGAAATATTTCTGGTGAAGAAAAAGAAAAGTCACCCTAAAAGTTGTAGTTGGTGTAATTAGTGTGGAGTTAGTGACTGTCATTAACTGATCATAGGCTAACAACAACAAACTCGTCTGTCACTGTAGAAGAATCAATATATCTAGTGTGTAGGTAGAAATGCATGTAAAGATGTTATGTGTGTGTGTATGACAAAGAGAGAGGGTGTGTGTGTGAGCATGAGAAAGAGAGAGGGAGTGTGTGTAAATCTTCCCATTTGTGTGTAGTCAGATGCTGCCCCCTAGTGTTGTGTCTGTGTAACAACACTTATCTTTATCAACTGACAGCAACTTTTTTGCTGGTATTTAAAAATTCAGTTGTTCATAAGTAACTACAGGAAACAATAGAGACAATCAAATTAATTCAGAGAGAGAATTTTACTACTTTCCTGAAAAATGAATGACCTTTCTCTCCTGTGGTCTAGTTGCAGCCTCAGGAGATTAGCCCACCTCCCACCGCCAACCTGGATCGTTCTAACGACAAAGTGTATGAGAATGTGACGGGGCTGGTCAAAGCTGTGATAGAGATGTCCAACAGGATTCAGCCAGCAGCACCAGAGGAGTACGTCCCCATGGTCAAGGTAGGCTCCACTTTCAGTCTCTGACAAGTTGTTCTGTTATTGTGTTAACTGAAAACCGATGCAAATATCTATGTGTGTGTGCGTGTGTCTGTGTGTGTACGGTAGGAGGTGGGTCTGGCTCTGAGGACTCTGCTCGCTACAGTTGATGAAACAATTCCTGTGCTGCCAGCCAGCACACACAGAGAGGTAACACACACACACACTTCACAGAAAAGGAATATGATGTTTTTTTCACACACACAGGGAAGGACACATTATCTCTAGTTGTGCAACAAATACTTTAATATTCCTCTTTTTAAATACTTAGTTTTTTTGTGTTTTCTGCTCATAGTCGTTCTTTACTTGGTTTAAGATACTGAGACACTTATGCCTTGTTTGTATCATTACAGATTGAGATGGCTCAGAAGTTGTTGAATTCAGATCTGGCAGAGTTAATAGCAAAGATGAAACTGGCCCAGCAGTACGTCATGACGAGGTGAGTGTAAACACACTCCACATGTTGTGTTAAGAAACATCGATGTTATAGTTTGGCAGTGATGCTCACACACTTTCTGTTCTCTGATCAGTTTACAGAAGGACTACAAGAAACAGATGCTAATGGCAGCTCACGCCCTCGCAGTCGACGCCAAGAACCTGCTGGACGTCATCGACCAATCGCGACTTAAGATGATCACCCAGACCCGCCCACATTAGCCCAGGATCCGATCACTAGACCTATGGGTGGCAAGGAGGGGCGGGGCCAGGAGATTGCGTTGCTGCGGAGATGAGAGAACATTAAGATAGATGAGAAACCTCAACTGATGGACAGCAGACAGGACTGAAACAATCAGCTCCCTCTCCTCCTCCTCCCTCAAACATTCATCGCTTCTTTTTCTCTCCGGCAGCAGCAGCAGTCGCCTTCGGTCAATATTGTGTCATTTTGTACTTTTGTTGCATTTTTTTTTTTTTTTTTGCTTTTGTATCCAGAGAAACACCCTCCTCTCTCTCTCCCGTCACGTACCCTCGAGAATCATCCATCACTACTTTTTAATCTTTGAAGAAAATGAACAGATGCTTCATCAACTTGTCACGTAAACACAAGACTTAACAACACTCCCCACATCTGTAGGATGTAACAACTGGAACTGAAGAGCCAGAACAAGGAGGATAATGAAGATGATTACACAAAGTTGTTGTCTAAACATGCTTTTATATCATTATTAATTATTATTATTATTATTACTACTACTACTTTCAGCCTTGACTCTTACACTACGTCTGTCAGTTTCTCAGTCTTCCTCTTGAGCTAAATGGCTGATTTACAGTACAGCTGCTCATAAACAACATAATCTCATCTCTTCTTTTTTTACATCTTCCTTCCTAGATCTCTCTATCTCAGGCGTCACAATATGGCATAAAAATGAAATATGAAAGCTGAGTTTTGAAGAACAAACTAAAATGTCTTTAATGGAGAAGAGAAACCTTATTAAAAAAAAAACATACTGCCACGGGCCACTTTTTAAGTTAACTACATAGTAAATATACAAAGAAGCTATATTTTTAACACGTTTCTGAGGCAGGAGTTGTTAGTGAATAAAGGGGGGAGGGATGATCTGGGGGGAGAGTGAGGGGATGGAGGGATGAGAGTTGGAGGAAGGGTCATTTTTAAGTTACCATGGAGGTGCTAATTATACTGTACAGCAGGTCGCCCTGTGCCAAATGAGCTGCAATTGACAAAAAAAGGAACATTTTATTATAAATATGAATTTATTGTTTATTGCAGCAAATCCCTGTTGTTTGCCTTGTACATTGGAGCCAAATGTGTTTTATCCTATTTATCCTCACAGAAATACACACTTCAGTTTAGTTGATCCAGAAATTAGATTTTCAGGGACTTGCTAATACTAATTTCTCTACAAATTTAATTTCTTTTAGTTTTTCTTGTTGGGTGAATTACAGTTACAGTTTCATTTACATACAAATAGCTGCACCATAACTCTTCTCCAAACCAGGAAATGTTTATCTCCAATGCGATTTGCTCGTTATGTTTTCCTCCATCATTCGTCACACCTTCCTCTATCTTTCTACCTCCTCTACCAGAGTTATTTATACCGTTATTCCCTCTCTTCTCCCAGTCTGCCGAGCATTTCTTCTTTCTCCTTCCTCCGTTACCCAATACTCTCCTCCCTCTCTGATTCTCTCTCCTTTCCACTGTTTCCTCTCCCCTGAGGTGAGCAGTATTCTCAGGAAGGAGCCACATGTACAGTTGCTAAACCAAGCAAATAAAAACACTGTTATCATTAAGAAATATGACCAGCAGTCATCTTTTTCTGGGCATTTTCATTTGTACTGTCTCTATCTGCCTTTAAATTCTCTGTAAAGACATAAAACTATGATCAGGTGTGTACTGTTTACCCTAATTAGCTGATTGTCCTGAAGTCCACCTGTGGCAAACTGAACTGATTGGACATAGCCTAGACGAGAATCACACTTGACAATGCGGGTGATGATAAAAACCAAAACAGGAAGACCAAAGATTTCTCTGTATATGACTGATGAGAGCTTGAAACCATTTCTTAAGCGTTGATGGACCTCAGTGTTGGTGAAATGGAAGAACATTAGTAGCGCCAGGACTCTTCCTAGGATGAAGCCATCCAGCCAAGCAGAGTAAGTGGACTGAAAGAGCCTCGGTCAGGAAGAACTGAACAGTTATCTGAGCAGCTCTCTCAAAGAAAGCCTGTATGTCAGAGCAGCTGGACAGGAACAAAGGTATTCTCAGGTCAAAACTAAAATTGAACAAAACCCCAACCGCAGTCCAGAGATCAGAAAATCTGAAACAAAACCGTATAAAAGGGTTTTTAAATGAGGTGTCGGTCACACAGTTTGACCTGCCTGGACTGGGTAAGTACAAATTACACTTTCCATTGACACCCTCTAACCTGAGAAGAGACAGGGATGCTGTTTACAGATAATTGTAATGTGTTCAGATGAGGAATAATGAGCCATTTTGATGAAATATTTGAAAAATCCGGCAACTTTGTTTTTATTAATAAATTTGCACATTAAGAAAACGAAAAGTATGTTTCCGCCCGGTTTCGAACCGGGGACCTTTCGCGTGTGAGGCGAACGTGATAACCACTACACTACGGAAACTCATATGCTTCAGCTTTCATCATTGGCAAGAAATTCATGAGACTTCCAGATATATCTGTTCCTTTTCGGTTTTATTTGTGGACCGTTAGGTTTCTCGCCGCTCGGCTTTATGTTTTTCCAGTTGCCACCATTAACTTCCGATGAAGACGAAAGCTAATGCTAGTGTTAGCAAATGCAAGCTAATATGTGCTAACTTTAAGCAACGTTCTTTGTGTGTGATGTAGGAGACAGAGCGTCATCGCTGACTGAGATAAAAAGCGTCGTTTGACCGGAAGAAAAAAGCGAGATTGCGTGTTGTACTCTTTTTTATATACAGTCTATGGTTGTACTTGACGAAGCCAGTTCATTGAAGACGGCCCCAGGTGGTTGCCATGGCAATAAAGCTAAGCGGAAGCAGCCAACAATTTAGACAGCCACCGGGCTAGTCTTTTTCTTTGACTTAAAGAAACTCTGACGATAATCAAGACAGTAACATTTACTTGTATTAACAGACCTCATTAGCTTTCCTGTGGTGACAATTTAGCCCAGTGAACACTAAATTACTCCCCCTCAGATGAATGGTCTGCGCTATTGGGATCAGTGTGCTGTTACTTCTGTTAGCAAAACACACGTTTTTCCATAGAAAATGAATGGGGGATGTCAAAAACAGCTGGTAATGTGGTTTTTGGCGTCGGGGATTTAAGTATGTGCTCATTCTACGTAGGTATTCATATCAAACTCCAATAAGGAGAGGTCATAAGGACATAAGCTTTTTGCGTTTGTTGCCATTGCCAAAGTCAATCATGTTATCTGTGTTCCATTGATAGAGGCTTTTTATCTCCTCGGGCACGAGCTTAACACAGGGATGGGCAGAGAAAATTGTTTCCAAGTAGGATCACGTTCACATATCAAATGGCAATTAACAAGTACTGTATTGTGTTGTGCATGTCCATCATTGAACTGTAGACACAAGTCTAAGAGTCAGCATTGATTCTTTTTTTTTCGGGGCATTTCATCTTATATTTGGCACAAATTTCTGTTCACTTCTGTTTTCATTCCCTTCTTTACATTTGAGCAAACAAGTGTCCTACTACCACAAACAAGTAACCTTAAGACTTTGTTATAATCACAATTCATCCATTGCTTCAATGTTTTGTGCCAAAGTCTCTGGTTTAAAAAAAAATCAATGCAATATTAACTTTTCTGGTGTTTGAGTCAACACAGAGGACAGACAAGTTGGATCCCATTTTTGTAATTTTATTGTGTTTTGTTACAAAAACAAGTATTTAGTCAAAGAGACCGAAGCCCATGTCGTCATCGGACTCCTCGGACTCTTCCTTCTTCTCCTCTTTCTTCTCCTCCTCCTTGGCTGCAGGGGCAAAGCAGAAGGATTTATGGTTAACAAAAGTTCAAGATGTAGATTATACAGTACATGCTAGCCTAAAATTTTGAGCAATGAGATATTCCTCTATGCTCCAAAATGAGTTCCTACATGGTGAAGAGACAAACAAAAACTTGGAAAACCCTCATTAAAAAAAAACATGTCTAGGTACCTGGGGCATCACCAGTTGCAGCAGCAGCTCCAGCAGCTGGGGCTCCAGCAGGAGCACCACCTCCAGCTCCAACGTTGCAGATCAGGCTGCCGATGTCAACGCTGGACAGAGCCTACAACAAATACAACATATATAGGTCAGTGACATGTTATTTAAAAGTTAAGTGACTGATAATTTGAGACATCTGTGCACACAGCACGATCAGTCACCACTATGCAAACCGTCTCATACAGACTCAACTAAACCTCTTAAAGTGACAACTACTCTAAGATTAACTGAGAAACTTGATTTCTGACACTCAAAATTCACAGTAGAGAGCCATTAAATGCTTTAGTCCTATACTTATGTGCCGCTAAACCTGCAATGCCAGCGACACACAGTTTACTTAGGGGTTTAGATACATTTTTTTGTAAATGATTAATGTTTTTTCTCTTGTATGGGTCAATTGAGCCCAAAACATTGTGTCTCTGGAGCATTGACACCCCAAGCCATCACTTGCTGCTCATGTCAGAGTTCTAACTCTGGCTGTAGAAAACTGCAAACATATTCACAACAACACTGTCCAGAGTTGTCCCTATTATGTCTCTACTAAGTTTCTGTTAAATTCTAACTCAGTAGAGGCTACTCTAGATCTCAGAGGTTAAAATCCTATAATCAACTCCAGTCTCTTCAGATCACCATGGCACAGCAGCACCACTTTGACAAATATGTCCCTTACCTTGGCAAACAGACTTGGCCAGAAGGGCTCCACGGTGACTCCGGCAGCCTTGATCAGAGCATTCAGCTTGTCCTCCTGCAGTCAGAGGACAGTAATCACTGTAGTGTTAGTGTCATGCTTTAACTGACTAGCAGTACAATAATCCACTTGTGCTCTTCATCATATTGTTTCGCTTTATTAGAGTGCAAGTAGTTTTTTATTTTAGGTTGGTGCCATTTTTGAATTGTGCTCTACAAAATGTCACAATGGTGGAAATTGACAATTATGATTTCCAATGACCCATTGTAGAATCCTTAAATGTTTTGCTTTGGCTAATATAGTCATATGTTTTTCAGTTAAGTTTTGAGATGCCAAACCTTTTTTCATACAGTATCCACTTAAACTGTTGGTTAATATTATGTCCATTGCTTTTTGGGGAAGCAATTTCTTTCTAGGTTAAACTGAATTAAACAGGTTTATACAGTCAGAGAAACGATATGAAGCAAATTTCTACTTTTGCCTTACAACATTAATCAGAAAAAACGAGGATTTGATGAGACTAACAACTACTCTATACTGACTTCTTAAATTGGTAGTTCATGCAGCCATTATTGATGCTGCTCAGCATCCACGTGTATCAACCTGACAGGAAAACGCCACTCAACCAACTACTAGTGTTATGAACAAAACAGAAGCAATACACACTAATAGATAGTAGTTGAAAGGCTATAAACGCATGCTTACACTCCTGATAAGAAAGGCAGGGTGTACTGGAGTTTCACTGGCTTAGCATTACCTAGCACCTGCTACTAAATGGACACATCCGTAACGCTACACATTACTTTGGATGCTTAAGAAGTGTGGCGACTTAACATC
Organism: Selene dorsalis; assembly: GCA_900303245.1. Classification (NCBI taxonomy): domain Eukaryota; kingdom Metazoa; phylum Chordata; class Actinopteri; order Carangiformes; family Carangidae; genus Selene; species Selene dorsalis. The sequence goes on from OMNW01031484.1 coordinate 8,802, forward strand.
TTGAGCGACGTGTAGTGTATCTAAAAGACAAGTGTCAGTAGTAAGACAGTAACCATTCGGACACAGAAACGTGGTCTAACGTTGACAACAAGCACGCCGCCATTTTGGCCGGGAAACGGCACTATTTATTTGCCGCCTGCACACGTTAAAGTAGAATTTCTTCAATTATTTCATCAGATATGTAATTATGCTACTAAGTAGACAGAGTTCTCCATCTCTATGACTTATTTACGGCTTTCACCACAGGCAGTGTGCTGCCCAGTGCCCGGACGCCGGATGTGCTGTCGGGGATGAACTCGGACACTTACGGTGACGGTGACTTCATCGTCGTGGAGGATCAGAGCGGAGTAAATGCAAGCAAGCTCAGACACGGAGGCCATTGTAGACGGTAGGTTTAATGTTTTTGGCGTCGGATGCCTAAATTTAACGGTGCTAGTCGCCGGATTGTGGGCCTTAGCTTCGGATGAAGAACCGAGCACCTTTAGGCACGATAAGTTCCTACAGCGGAAAGGGAGGAGGAAAGGGCGGGAGCTTCCTATATATACTCTGCGTAATGACTGTGACGCCAGTACGCACACAAAGTGACGACAGACGTTGTTCATATTCAATCTCAGCATCTCCAACTTTCTGGTTAAAAAACATAAATCGATTTTTCCATTAAATTGGGGAAAAAAAGGTTTTAAAAAAAACGCCGCATTCAAACCTGAAAAATAATTTCATCGGCCAAAAATTACTCAAATTCATTCAATTATTATTGATTTTGTGTGTGTGTGTTCCTGTGTAATTAGTTACACCTATGTAAAACGTGTTTTTTTTCTGGTAAAATTGAAAATCAGTGATTTACCAATACAAATTAGTATGAAAATTACATGCAGTATGTGAATACATTTTTTAAAGTATTTTAATTAGTATATTAGCTATACATTGTGTTTGAATAAAGTATAAAATGACACAAATTTCCTCCAAACAAATGAATGTTTAGTTGACAACTTGTCACTATGTACTAAAGATGTTAATATGATCAAACCATCAAACGAAGGTATCACATAAGAAATGTAACACTGTGCCAGTCTATACTGCTATTATCAGTGAAAATCAAAACTAAGGAAGCTAATATTTCTTTTTAAAAAGATTATAAATCCACAGCAAATAACATGTTCACTCAGTTAATTTTATTTATCAATCAAAAACAAACAGCACAATAAGTAAAACAATTAGGCTGAACATAACATTAAAATTATGGCAGATAAATCAAAATGTAACGTAATGTAAAACCAGATGTAGTAATACTTTCCACAAGTCTTGCCATTTACCGTTTCCCTCGCAATGTCAGTGTCTATTTAAAAACATCAGATGGACCATTTATGGGTGAACATATAAAGCTCACAAACAATTCAAGGAATCATTCACACATTTGGCACAAATGGATTCTCTTGGCCCTGATACGTAAAAAATACTCGAGCAGGTAAAACTACAAAACTTGAATGGATGTAAAGGACAGTAAGACTTTCTGTGGTGCTCTGTCATGTTACAGTGTTATAAATGTCAGTCTAAACGCATGGACAGAGCCAGAGACACGGCAGATTCCGGAATGTTCGAGCCTGTCTTCATGGCAACAGAATCGATTGTTTTTGTGGCATTTTCAGTTGCCTCTTTGAGCACATATTTTCACTTTAACTGAAGGAAAAAGGTTTTGTTATTCTGCAATTTACCCCAGAGTTAACACGTTAGCTCTGTCTACATGATAATTGGAAATTTGAAATTCTATAAAGTAAAATGCATTATTAACAGCCTTTTCACAATTTCAAATAAATTGTGGGGAATCACTGAAATTCAGCCTTATTTGAAGTAGTCCTGTTTTGTCAGAGTTACCATAATTAAGTACCATTTTTCGATTTACAGGGCTCACTTCAACATCCAAGCTATAATTAGTCTGGTGTATTAGACTTGGTGTTTATGGAATAATATTGCCTGGAGAAGGGATCAATAGGAATACACAGTATGTCAAAGCACAATATTTTAGCTCCCTGCAGTCGCTCCTATGCTGAGTTGATATGAGAGTTAAATTTTCAATCCTCTTTATGATTATGTAGGTTTGATGAATGAAGCTTTTCTGATGTACTCCCATTTCACACCTCTTAGATATACTGCATGTGTTCAAAGCAGTCTGCCCCAGTCACCTCAAAATGTACTCTGTCAGTTAACTTGCATTTGTCAACGTCAAATCATTTAAAATAGTAATAATCCCTTTTTGACATTGAAATTAAAACTCTAGAAACACAATATCTACATAGGCTCTGAAGAGGCCTTACAACAAGGATTTTGACAAGTGTTGTGAGCTGACATGATGAGTGGGAAAAAGCCAAGACCAGAGTAGATAGTCAAGAGAGGCTCATTGCCACCTATATCTACTATAGTAAAGTTACTATAGTCACCAAGGTAATATTTCATTTCAGAATTGAGCAGTGTCTGACCTGTGGTAGACTCAGGTCTTGCTAGCCATTCACAAGCACATAACTGCCACGTTGTTGCATCAGTTTAAAGAAGTAAGATAAGATTGAGCTTATTGTCGGCCTTCCCTTTGAACGCTTTGCAATATGGGACGGGGTGAAAAAGTCACAAATCACAAGGATGTTGATGCACCTGTATCATTTACAGCCAATTTTCCCCTCTGCACCTGGACCATTCAACCAGCTCAGGTGATGCCAGATGAGATCAGTGGAGACCAGTGGGCAGAGACAAAACCTGCAGATCCCACATCATGGAGGCCAATAAATGGTCTTTCTTCTCTACTGAGTCTTCTCTTTGGGTTTTTCATCATAAGAAACCCCATATTCATTTACTCTTGTTTTGTCCACTGGGTAGAGCCTGGAGGACGGAGAGAGAGGCAGAGACTTAGACTGGAACATTTTGCTGATGACTTTTAAAATGAATGTGTTTGCAAGTGTGGGTGTGTGTGAGTGTGAGTGTGTTAATGTACCATCTCTGGTAGAGGTAAATGAGAAACACGACATCATCTCTGAAACAGGCCAGTCTGTGAGACGTTGGCATGGTGATGATAAAGGCAAACACATCATCGATGAAGGTGTTGAATGCCTGGAAATGATCAAGTAATTCCAATTAAAATTCAACAAAAAAAACAAATTCATTCATCACTGATACCCGTACCCGGTACGTTCAATAATCCAAAATCTAAACTCTGAAAACATAAAAACTTCACTGATCATTAACTGCTCTAATGTTTTAACTGAATGGCTGACAATCGAAATCTTTGATCTCACCTTGTACATAAAGGCTTTCCAGGGCAAGTGGGCGACAGATTTCAACTGTTGAATAAAAAACAGGGAGGAGTTAACATTGAATGTTTGTTTTGGTCCTAAGATCTGGAGAAAACATTTGACCAATGTTGTATTTTGCTAACATTTTGCCTTTCTTTCACTCATTACTCCTTTATAAAATAGTATGGAACATGATACAGTGTATCTGAAGAACGGACCTTGTAGTTGACAAACAGCTGAGGAAGCATGAAGAGGAAGCCAAAGGCATATACACCTGTAAAGGTTACACAACATGTTGATTAATTTTTTTAGATCCAATAATGTAAAGCAATGGGAAAAAAGATGAATTGATTTGTAAAATCAAATAATGTAAAGCAAATGGGAAATAAGATTAATTGATTCGGTAAAAGGTGTAACAACTTACCATTCACTAAACTATTGATCAACCATGAGTACCAGCTATGACAGGGAAGGAGAGACAAGCAATTAAGGTAGTTAATAAATGAACGACATAAGTAATTATCATGAAGTGACAATCACACACACACACACACACCTACCTCTTATATCGTAGGAATATTAGCGCATACACAGCCCCTCCAATACACAGTGGGTACAAGAGGTATGACAGATACTTCATGGCCTACAGAGAAACAGAGGGCATGAGATGATAAATTTTGTGTCTGTTACACAGGAGAAATATGGTTAGTTGTTGTCTAAGCGTGCGTGAGTGTATCGTGTCTTACCAAAGTATCATACTCCTCTGTTCTCCTCTCTGATTCATCTAATTTCCCAAACTGTTCACAGAAAACAAACACAGAAATACTGAGAGAACTGCATGAATTATTTATTTATTGTAAATGTAGCTAAAGTATATGCTCTCTGCTTTTACTTTGACTCTTTGTAATTTAGTAGAAAGCTTTATCCCTGCAGCAGGCAGAGGAAATGAACTACTGACAGAAATCTGCATCATTCCCCTGAGTGATGCAGCTGCACCTACCAGGAATGTTGGTTTGCCTCCTTTCCAGGAAACCTGGATCTTGAAGGCCTTCTTCACTTTCCACACCTGAAGAATTAGACAATTCCAAAGTACACATAATTAATCTAATCCCCAAATAATACCTCCTTTGTTAAATCTCCTATGTATTTTTAAGGAGAGGGGTGCGTCAGAGAGGTATTAAGCCAATAAAGCCCTTCTTTATGGGCAAGTATTAAATATTATTATTTCATGTCACTTATTAAAAAAAAGAGCTGAATCAAAATTGGCGTTCAAAACAAACACAAAACACTCGATTTCATTATAGTGATTCGGGCAGTCAAATTGTTGTCATAATTTACAGTTTTATCAGGCACAAGTTATGCAAAGGTCATAGTGCAGATGTTGAATTTGTCTAAAAAAGCTGAGAAAATAAATGACTTCCGTTGTAAAACTAAATTCTCTCTTTGGATATTGAAGTTGAATTCATAGTGTGAGTGTGTGTGTGTTTCCAGTGTATGTAAACCCACTTCAATGATGGTGCCGATCCCAGCAGGTACAAGGACAAGCAGACTGGTCTGCTCATCGAACAAATAGAGGAAAATCACTATGGTGCTGAAACATCGCCACAGCACTGAAAGACAGCACACAAACAAAACTAAATTTTGTGAAATTTTGTAAATTTATGTGAAATATTAGACAATGATGATGAATCGTTTGGTCTACTTTAAAAGGTGTTAGGGTCACATATATAGGGAGTGTTTATGGTCCTTATTCTATGTTGTTTTGTTTTTATTACTGTTAAATAATGTGCTGGCAGCTCAGCACAAACACCATGACCCACCTGCCTTGCTCGACATTCCCACCATGCTCTTCTTCTGCTTCCAGAAGCTGATGTCGTTCTTGAAGGCCAAGAAGTCAAAGAGAAGCTGAAAAAGCGACAGAAAGGTCAGATATTTATCCTTCTTCTATGAAAATGAAGAGAGGGTAAACAATTGCTTTTTACAAACACATTTCCTAAAGCATACAGTATGTACCAACTGCTGAAAAATCAGACTAGACTTCTAGTGACATGGTAATTTGCAATTTTAGCACATAGGATTAGCATGATGTTTAGCCTGTCATGCTGTGGCTGTGGTTGGGAAGTTTTTCCAGTTCATCCTGCTATTATGTCAAGAAGTCAAAGTAGCAAGGATGATAAACATGTGTCGCAATGTTTTAAGTTTTAAGATTTTTTCATTTTGCTGAGCGTCTTTGTTCTGTTTTATTCTGTTTTAGTGTAACCAGATGCAGAGCTAAGATTTACATGGAAGGCGGCTACAAAGAAGGTCAGAGCCAGGAAGTACAGGTTGGTATCCACAAAGATCCCTTTAATCTCATCAGCATCCTTCTCTGTGAAACCTGCAACACAGATAGAGAGAAATACATGCTATTAAAAGACCATGGTGTGTGCTAGTGTGTGTGTGTGTGACAGAGAAAGCAACATACCAAACTGCTGCAGAGAGTAAACAGCGTCCTGCATGTGGATCCAGAAGCGTAGTCTCCCCAGAGAGATGGAGTCATAAGAGATGGTCAGCGGGAGCTCTGAGGAGGTGCTGTTGATCTCCTACACACAGACACACACACACACACAAAATGTTCATCAAGGAGTGTGTATTACCCTAAGGCAGGAAGCAGTTCATGCCTGCAGGCGGTTAAAACAAATCAACAAAGGTCAGGATTATGATACCAGCCTTGAATCGTAGGGTTATACAACAAGTTTTCCCATTTTATTCTTATTAAGTGCAGGAAAAACTGTGGATTTATGATCTGCCTTTGGGAAACAACTGAACAGATTGTTTCAGTGTGACGTAATATTTATTCATAAGTTAAAACTCACCACAAGGTCCTTGACCCGGTTGCTGAGCTCATCGACAAACAGCAGAGGTAGATACACCATCTTTTTACCATTTTGGAATCTGAAACAGAAAAACAAAAATATCCTTTAATGTCTTTTGTAGTTTATGTTATGTACTACCAGTACAACTACAGCCTACAATGGCCCCAAGGCCTCAACACGTTGCAGCTTAACAAATACATGCAAATACACACAAACTGACTGCAAATTCAACACACAGATATCTTGTCAGAGGACCTGAGTCGATCAGGGCACATCATGTTTTATATTCCCCATAGTGTCTGCGTGTGTGTGTGTTTTGCTTGTGTATTCATTATCTCACACTCTGAGGTATCTGTGGACATCACTCGGTAGATATTCTCTGTCAAACAGGAAGTGGTCGCCAACGATGTTGAGTGTCAGGCGGGAACGCCAGTGGGACACTGGGTGATCTGACGTGGAGGTGGCTTCACCTCCTGCTGCCGAGTTACTATCACCACGTTTCTTCTTCTGACGTTCTTCTTTCTGACTCTGCGTCACGAAGAAAATACTGAAAAATCATTCTCAGAACGAGTTCACATTCATAGTTTAATACTTATGTATCTTTGGATGAGTTAACGAATAACAAGAGAAAACAACTGCAATGTCCAAAAAAAAGTGTTGTAAGTGTGCAGTGGATGGATGAAGTGGGTCTGAGCTTCTTCTACATCCCTGTGTTTATTTATGAAACCTGATCATTAACACACACCTGTGTTTGATCCTCGCCGGATATCAAAGAGATTTCAGGCGGTTTAGGGATCATGTATGTGGTGAGCTTAGCCACCAAGTGGACCTGTCGCTGATCCTCCCAAGGAGTCATGCCAGCTTGATGGACAAATATTAGTGCATATAAAGTGCCATTGTTACGGGTCTTCTTAGGGAGGGATACATTAACTATCCTGGGAGAGAGAGAGAGAGAGAGAGAGAGAGAGAGGAAAGAAGATGGTGCGAGAGCGTGTTCAAATTAGTATGCTTAACACTGTTTCATAGTTTAGTCTTTGATGGACAGCTGCTCCTGTGTGATATGATATAGATATCATCTGGATACAATATGTCATGAATAAAAAGCATGGTATTAAGATAAGATAAGACTTCATCCCTCAGTGGAGCTCAAACATAGAGGTAGAAAAATAAAAAGTACGTGTTCAAGAAAAAAACACAGAAAAACACAGACTACTGACATTATATACACAACTTAAATAAGAATTGGACTGAAATATTGATCTGCAAGTGTTTTATAACTTAATATTATAAGTAATAAAACAACTGTCATAGCACTTTGATTTTCCCCATAAGCAGTCAGATCTGAGGAGAGGAACTATTCATTTTCCCACTGTCACTACAACATAAGAAGCACCACGAACCTCTCAAACTTGCTGTCCACATCAAAGTTCTCCTCTTTGTGGATCAGGGTGTGTCCTCCCTCTCCATTGGGCCGCAGTGCAGTGTAGATACTCAACTAGTAAAGACATATTACACTGATTATTACATTCTTATCTAAAGTTATTTTAATGAGTGACAAGTGACATTGCTCCTACAACAAACCCACTCACACAGACAAACTAGTGTCTAGACTGATCGATCAGTGAGACGATCCATCCACTTTACTGACCTGTAGTTTCGGGTTCGTCGCCAAGAAGGGTGCGATACAGTTGTCGCCATTGGGGCTGTCACAGGGTTTGGTGTACACTATCCCGTACATCACCCAGCAGGTGTGGAGCACGTACACTACAAACACCCCAACGACCAGGGTGGTGAAAGATGTTTTCAGAAACATGATGCTTGCGTTGTGTCGTTGTCGCCCTGGGCTACCTGAGGAGTAGGGCCATAAGTCTGCGAATGAAGAGTCACATACACACATCATACACATAACTGTGTGTGGTATGATTAAATAGGATCTTACATGACTTGACCAGTGGTCTTTCTAGTTTTTTTTTTCAAAATGTATTATTTTTCAGGGAGGTAAAACATAGTCCAGGACTCCAAAGACAGAAGACATTCAAGTACATAAACACTTCACATGTAAATCTAAAGCAAATACACAATGATGTCTCATGTCTTAACAAAGCTTTTCTGCCTTTCCACCTTTTGTTTCAACACCTCGATGTCTCTTGGTCATAGCGAAATATGTGAAAGTGAAACACTTCATAGAATACTGGGCCTTGGAGAATTAACAGTAGTAAGGGTCAATATGCATATTGATTAAGCGAGATAAGAGAATGGCGGGAAGAGAAAGCATTTGTTCAGCAGCTAGCCTCTGTATCTGTGTGTGACTTAGGTGGATTTGTCATTGCAGATATTACACTACAGTGTATAGGCAAAAATATATGCACCACATAACATATGAATTTTACACAGCTTTAGGGAAACTAATATGCATATATTCATCGTTTCACCAGACTAGCTAAAGATGACAGCAGGACCTCATAAGTAATCCTATAGACTGTATAGACCATTTCTGATCCTGACAGAAATATCATATGCACGCAGGTTAATGCCACAGACACAGACTGATCATGGTGAACATTTAGGTCACATGTGTCAGATGTATGTATTTGTCACTGATGTATTACCCTGACGTTGCAGTAAATTATTATATAGTGGTAACTGACCACCATGTGAAATATTGTAAGTAGTCTAGAGACAATTTGAAGCCGTTAAAGTTACTTCAGCTCTGAGACGTTTGCTGTCCAGCATCCATATGTTTGCTCATCCTCGGTTGTAAATCACAGGGGTTGTTTTCTGAGGTTCTGCGGTCTTCAACCAGACTTCTTAAACGATCTCCCCCTGTTATGCAGCATTGTATAATATCAGTAAGAGTGAGTATTTTGAAGTTAAACATACCGGTGTTTAATCCTGCAGGTTGTCAGTCAGTCAGTCACAGGACCTCGGCTCGACTGGTCGCTATCCGTCCATTCACTTCACAGTCTCTTCTCTTAAACGCGACGACATCGTTGTTTAAAACTTTCCCCTGGTCTTATCTATAGACACGTGCAGCCTACCGTCCTCCAGCCTCTCCATTCAGGGGGTAGACGAAATAGCCCTGGGCCAAAAGGATTGTGAAATGAAAGCGTGAGATAGATCTATATTTCCGCCATTCACTTCCTGGTTGATTTTCTTGGACGAGATTTTGTTGGGGAGAAATAACGCGAGACTTCATGTCACCGAGCCAAATCATAGGCACATGAGTTATTTAGCCAGTTTTCGCCAGTAAAACTCAACATGGAGGCGACTATCAATGCTGGGCAAACAATAAGTTACAATATGTTTATTCTTCCTTCAGGAGAATAATGTGGGGCATTTTTACTTGACTACAACACGTGGCTTGATGAGGCTATTTGACAAAAAATAAAGCAATTTCATAATTGCAACTTTAACACAAATAAGAAAAATATAAACCCAAAATGTATCTAAATCCAAATTACATGTCATGTAGGTAATAAAACTGAGGCTCTAGGCAGTTGCCCACTCTGCCTGGTGAGTAATCCAGCCTTGACTTGGACATGCACCATCAGCTAATTCCTGTTAGGTTTAGCTGAAATATTTCATTTTCATCCATATGAACAAAACATGCCACCAAAATGCTATTGTAACCATTCTGTATTGTACTTTGACACAAGACAGGATCTGAAAATGGATCACAATATGTCTTTTAGGTGCCTAGTTTGGTTCAAATGTGTGTATTGGAGGTTCAGTACCAGCTTTTATCCCTTTAATATTCCTATATGTTATTTGTCATTTATAAATTTGAAGTTGACTTGGTTGATAATTCTTACTTCTTCACCGTTTGTTCATGTCTCTTAACTGCAGTTTATCAGTAAGAGGGTGTTTGTCTAAATGTGTGCTTGTTGCACACTGGTGTCTAGTGTGCTCAAGGCATGTAAAACTGCTTTGATAGGACAAATGTAATTAATTGCATTAATTACCCTGCATGTTAATGCAACAAAGGGTCCACTTGTCTTTCCTTTAGGTCAGGTTGCAGAATCACCAGTATCTTTCATAGTTTTATTGAGACTTCTGATTACACAGTAGAAGCAGCACTGTCCCAATTATTACTGTGTGTGTGTGTGTGTGTGTGTGTTTAAGGACTATGTTATCATCTCTAAAACAGCTGCCGTGACCCGGATTCGAACCGGGGTTGCTGCGGCCACAACGCAGAGTACTAACCACTATACGGCTGGCCACCTGCTGTGCGTGCTTGTGTGCAGCACCCTAACTATAACCATCAAATTGACCCTGTAGGTCTGAATGAGCAGCTGTCTGAAATAACCTACAGAGTGCATCCACAACTATTTATACATAGTTATTATATGATTGAAGTAATAACAGACACTGTCATATGACAGGGTGGTAAGAAAGTATTGAAATAGTAGTAGAAGTAGAAAACTACATCTTTTACAGTCAGTAGATTATGGTTGCCTGGGGCTATGGATTTTCATTTACCCATAAATCAATTTTCTGGTCACTTCAAAATGAATTCTAATTGTTTTTAGTTTAGGACCCTCGATCTCTCCAACAGGAGCATTAGGCCTATAATATTCTGGGTTTTGGTCATACTATAGAGACTGGGATGCAAACTGAAAGGCTGTGATCTTTAACTCTTTAAATCATGTGATAGAACTGTAACAGGCCCATTATTTACTCTCTGGGGTAATCAAATCAATCATTAATCAGATCTGGTGTCCTGGTTTAGTCTTTCTTATTACACTTACTGTGTTATGGTCTCCTCGCTATGGTTGACTGGTGTTATCCCCAGTATTCATTACTGACTTCATAACAGGTCAGTTATCTCTAAAAGCTGCCGTGACCCGGATTCGAACCGGGGTTGCTGCGGCCACAACGCAGAGTACTAACCACTATACGATCACGGCTGGCTGTCAAGCGTCTGTATTCACGACCTCACATTTGATGATCCCAAGTAGTTACGAGAAAGTTGTTTAGGGTGAAGACAACAACAGACGCCTGCTAATACAGCGCAACTTTAACCTCGAGAACGGCGATGTGAAATATCCACGAGGTCGCGTTTCTGCCTCATTTCTCTAGATAAAATCTGCCGTGACCCGGATTCGAACCGGGGTTGCTGCGGCCACAACGCAGAGTACTAACCACTATACGATCACGGCGCGCCATTAAACCTGTTGAATAGCGTCAGTTCCGAAAAAGTATGATTATCGGGTCACGTGAGTTTCTACTGATTTTCACTTTTATTCACCAGTGCTCTCAACTCTTCTTTGTTTCGGTTTCTGTACAGGCCCATCTAAGACCGTGATTTCACGTCCTGGGAACAAATAGGCAGCTGTAGCCTAACTAAAATAAGACCTTTAACCTTTGTCCTTCACCACTGATTCGCTGTACTGAAAACGACGACCTCACAGGATCCATGTTCTGCTCCCAGATCAGCGTCCGTCGCAGGAACTAATCCTTTCAGCATGAAACAGGGAGAGAGTCGGACGAGAGTTGAGGTGACCTACCATGGATGTGATAGATCCATGTGGCCTAGAGATGATACATTCACGTGCACCTCTCTGCCCAAAACAGCTGCCGTGACCCGGATTCGAACCGGGGTTGCTGCGGCCACAACGCAGAGTACTAACCACTATACGATCACGGCTGGCTGCTCACAGTGGCGTCAACCTAACAGAAAATGTACGGGGTCGACATGAGTAGGTCCACAGCATAGATATATGATCTAAGTCTAAATGTTTAAATTGACAATATGATCCACAGTGACCTTTTCACTGTTGGTAAGTCATGTAGTCAGATGATTCCACGTGGTAGGCTGCTATGTGTAAGTATTTATGTCTTATACCATATGAAAAATCTTTTGTAAACAACTTTTTTTTGTATAGTTGCAACTTATATCTTCATATATGTGATAATCATAGATGACTCTGGATTTGAACATACTCTAACCAATGCACAGAAGTCATCTGGTGGTTGTCTTTAGTATATAATGACTCATTCACAGTCACTTCTACGTGATTATACTGTTAATCCAACCATAACCAGTTCTGGATGTGTCAGACCTTCCTGTCTTCATTCCTACACTGTGGAGAGGAGAAGCGCTGCATATTTTCCATCTGCCCACACTGTTATTGTCCACGAGGATGTTTACCAGCAAACAACCAAACATCCCTTCAAACACATACTCCAATACACACAGAAACCAAACCATGTGTCTGTTTATTATTATGGGGCTGTGGGCTTCATTTAGAAATAACTGTTTCCAAAATATATATTCATTAAAGGTTCAGTCAGGTTATAAAAGCACTACCACATTCTCCACATGCAAGATATTTTGTAGAGGTCGTGTATAAAAACAGAATGATAATCCTGTCAGTGTCGATTTGTCTGAGGGCAGCCTGGGGGGAAAATAATTTAACAGCTAACACCAATTTCACTCATGTAACCTCAGGGCAGAAAAACTTTAACAGGCATAAGAATTCTTAAGTGATTTTTTTCCTGCTGTGCCTGTGAAATAAAAAGAGCCATTCACCTGTATTTGCAGATACAGACAATCACAGTCACATTTAACCAGTTACCTTTGTCCCAAAGTGACATTCAACCTGTTTTAACCTGGCAGCTTTTCTCATGACTTTGACTCAATTCTCACATGTAAAGCAGTTTTCAAAACACTAAGCTCCAACCTCAGAAAAATTAGTTTGTCAGAAGATGATGTCAGATGATGAAGACGACATCATGGCAAAATCTCTGGTCGGATCAACAACATCAACAGGATGTCCACATAGATGAGAACTTATAGAGTTAGAAGATGCAAAGAGATACAGAAGGTTTTGTGTTCGTTGCTGTTGAATATTTTGCTGAACTGCTTTTTTTTTTTTCATCATCATAACATCGAGTCATTATACATTCTATTCATTTTAACGGGATGCGCAGCCTCAGGTTAAAATGTAGACAACAAGGCTGAGGTGCAGCTTCTTACCTGAGGCTGTGAGGCTCGTCAACTTTACATCACTACTGCACATTGTCAGGATCAGTTAGTCTGTCAAGTCTCCGTTGTTTGGGTTTTACTTCAGTTCTCTGTCTTTGTCTCATCACTTCCTGTTTTATTTTGAAGGCGTCGTCTTACTGCCGTGTTCCTGTCCATTTTCTGAATGTTTCACCTGTGTCTCGTTGTCTCCCTCATGTCAGCTGTGCTCCCCCGTTCCTTCTGTGTCACTCGTCTTGTCCAGTCCTTGTACGTGGTCCAGCCTGTGTACGTTCCTCTGAGTTTTCTCTGTGTATGACCTAGTTCCTTGTTTTTGCGTGTTTGATCCTGATTTCCTGGTTTTGACCTTCTGCTGAATAAACTACCAGTGAGCCTGCCTGAACCCTGACCCTGAGCTCCTACTCTGTGTCCGCTCGATCTGTACCCTGGCTGATACACATTACCCCAACATGTCGCTGCCTGACAATGTGTTTTATACACTTTTAAGTTTCTGGTATTGATTTGTTTTTGTTTGTTTGTTTGTTTTTATCACACTGATCCTGAGAAATCCAGTTTGTGTTTTTAACACACAGAATGACAAATAAGGAATCTGAATCTGAATTTAGGAAACCTGATACAAAGACCAGGTTTTGAAAGGTAAATGAAATATTGTGGAAGACTTAAGACGCAGTGAACCATGAAACTTTCAGTTTCGAGACTATTTGCAAAAATGAGCCAAAATAACTGAGAGACACTGTCACCATGAATCAGTACTGATCATTACTGAATCATTAGTAGTGATACATTAGCTGTATCACGGCCTCGCTCCTTGACCTGCTGTAGTTGACTCACACAGGGTGAACTGTGTTTTCTGTTGACTGGACTCTGTATATGCAATATACAGTAGCTGTGAACTGAGTACTGTCATTCTCGAAGTGCTTTTTGGGCAAATCTCCCAGCTGAACATCCCATCATAAATCTGCTCCTGGATATTATTAGGTGGGCCCGCATGTCTTTGCTGTTCCACTGACATAAATGTGCCCCACCCTTCTCCCCACTGATGCATTTTCTTCAGCAGCAGCCATAGTTCTCCCTAAAGTCTAAAAGATGAATACAGATTTGTGTAGCTGAACTTTGTTTTCCCTCCTTTCATACTCCATTAATCACCTCACGGCCCCCTCTGTGTTATAAGCAACGACTGTTTAGTGGACCCGGGAGTGGAGCACAGACTCAGGTGTGCACGTTCAGAGGTGGATTTATTGTGAGGGGAATTGCGGCAGAGCAGGTAAAGGTGAACGCTGGGAGATGGATGAGAGGCGGGCAAGCGATGAATGGCAGGGGAGGTGGATCCTTTGATGGGACAACAGGGCAGGAGAGATGAATGAGAGGCAGGCAGGCGATGAGTGGCAGAGGGGAGGATCCATAGATGAAGGACGGAATCACAGAGGGAAAGAGAAATAAAACCGGGAGCTTCGGCCAAGGCCTTGTTTCTGTCTGTCTGCTAAACACTGCATGACTGCGTTTCCAAATCTTTTTGACTCATTTATTGAAAAAGTCTTAATATTCATGTACGTTTCAGTGGCAGTTAATTATCCACATCGACCAAAATGAGAGGTTGTTTTGTTTTCAGCCTTTTCATCATGACAGTCACAAATTACATTATGATTGTGACTGACACAAAATTACATCATTGTGAAAAAAAGCAAAATTAAAAACAAAGTTTAGTCCATTTAGTAAAAAAATGAAACCAAAACGTTTGTACCTCTTCTTCTCACAGTCAGCTACAGGTCGTCACAGCTGTTAATACCATCTAGTCAACAAAAAACAATATTATAATATTATAAAATGATATAATTATATCATGATAATAGCCATACACATAGGATTTTTGCACAGATTTGTAGAGAATTGTTTTTTATCATTTGCACACACGTCCCAAAACAATGTAGTTTATTTCAGTGAATGATGATGTTGTTGTTGGTGCATTAACATAAAGGATCTGTATATTTCCAGTCTTTTATCAATGTAATTAGATTTCTTTAATTATGCTAGTTTTTTGTTTTTTTTAATCCATTATAAGAACGATGGAAACTTAATAATGGGTCTGCATAACGACCAAGCTTCCCACAGTAAAGAAACACTCCGTCTGTGTGTCTGGACCTCTGGGTGGAGGTGGATGTCCTGGGAGAAATGTAAAGGAAAAAAAAAATGGCACCGCTTTAAATATATGACCAACGCAAGGACAGAACTTTCCCTTGATACATCTCACGTCCATTTACTTGTCAGAAGTGATTAAAAGGCTTCAACTGATCCACCACACCAGTGATGTACTCGTTCTCTTCCCTCAGGCAACCAGAATCTCATACATTAGCTAAATTGCAGAATTCCTGCTCCCCTGTGATCCAGGGAGGAGGCTCAGATCCTCAGGCAGGTTCATCCAGCTGCTCCTCAGCCCCGCTCCGAGACGAGAGGTGACTGGACTCTGTGCTCTCAGGGCGTCCCAGCTCTAAATCACCCAGTCAGGGAATTTAATGCCACTTCTCCTCTCGCTTTTATTCATGGAAAGTACTTTGTTAATGTCACTTTTTCATTTAATGGTTGTGTTTAATCTGCAGAACCAGTGTTCAAGCCCCCCCCCTGCCTCCTTACACTTCTACTCCACTAGATTTCAGTAATGAATATGAAAATATATATATATATATTTAATCCAGTACATTTTGTTTAACAGCTGCAATAGCTGCAATGGCTTTACAGATTAATACTGTTGATGAAATCCTTTTATTTTACACATATGTGGACACAGTTGCACATAAACAGCTTTAGTAAAGCGGTTCAAATCAGCACGAACCATTATGATGTATCTTTCACACATCTGCATTAACTGCTGTAACACACAGGGCCATCATTATGTTCATTAGACCTGGTTTTGTTTTAGTTATTATCCAGAGTGTATTTTATTTGAAGTTGTGTGTTATTAGAGCTCAGAATGCTGTAATCAGAAAACATATCTTCCCTTTCATTGACAGCATCAAGCTCATCCTTTGACAGATGCATTTATTATTTTTATAGATCGATACATTGATAGATTATTGGATTGATTTTGTTTCCTAGTCATAACCTTGCATAACCTGAACATAATAATCTTGGCTGCAATAGTGAAACTTTTCACCACTCAGTGGCGCAACAGCTCCATCTTCAGATATCGGTCATTAACCATTCTGAGTCTGCTTCGTCTCTCTCTTCCTCAGTTTCTATCCCTCTGTCTCTGTCCTTCCTCGATACTCTGCGACTATCCAGATCCATAATCACCACTCCACGTGTCTCCATCAACATCCATCACTCTTTATGGAGTTTCTCAGTCAGGGGTGCGGAGCAGAGAAATCGAGGGAGAGGAAAAAGACAGCCTTCCAGTCAGGGGCAAAGAGAAGGCTACTCAGCTCTCTGTTTCCAAATGACCTCCCAGACTCAGAGAATGTGTCCCTGTCCACTTTCTATTTTCAATTGCCTTTGGTTCTCCAGCTGCGAGAGTCCCGCTGACTGTCACTTTATTTGTATAAATTATTTTTTCACATTGTAAGTAAGTGTACATCGTCCTTCGGAAGTTTTACTGAATCAAACTTCTAGCTCTCCTCATGCAGAAAAAGGGACTTCATAACATCCACAAACATACAAACATGTAGGAGTATAGGTGTTGTCCTTAAGAAATGAAACCTCCTTGTAACACTGTTACACTTAGCAATATGTAAAATCTAAAAACAACAAAGCCATAATTAAATTAATAATAATAAATTAATAGTCATTTTCATTACCAAATTATTATTATTTATTTGTTTGTTCATTCATTTTTTGTACCATAAAGCAAAATAAGTTAAAGGTGCCGCTGGGATCACTGGTGCCATCTGTTTTCGATACCATCAGATCTGATATCATCAGCTGTGAGGTTGAAGTTAGCACAACAACAAGGGACCTATATGTGCCAGACTTCTGCAGAACTTTGATTAAAGCCTAAAGGTGTTGGAGCAAAGGTTAGTCACAGCAGCAAGGGAGAACTAACCCTGTAGCTGTGAGAAATTCAGGTGCAGTGACTCTCATATAAAAAGTTGCTGTTTGATATATTGCATTAGACTGACCTCAGACACAATCTACCATATGTAGGTGTGAGCTGCAACTGTCAAAAATGTCCGTTCAGTTATGTTTTATTCATGTACATATATCTAAAAAAGAAAAAAAAGAAAAAGGACCCACTGTGTTCAGCTGCATGCTGGAAATGTCAGAACTACTGTGTGAGATCGATACAAATGAAGCCAGACGTGACAGAACCGATCTGGGTTTCCTCTAATCTCTAAATTGCTGAGCTGTGATGTGTCTTTATTACAAAGCCCCCCTCTCAGACATGTAATACCTAACACTGACACTGTTGGCTTCATCTGCCTGTCAAAGTAATAGTCACATAAATGTCTCTTATGGCTCTATTCATGACGCAACTGTTACAGAAAGTCTTTTGTGTCCTTTCATGTGTTTTCTTAAGTTGCTGCACAATGGCCTCTCAGGGCAACCCTATAGGCCTCTGAAGTCGAATCCCGTGGGTAAAATCCCTGCACAGTTTTTAATGTTTTTAACATGTGCAAAATCTTGCATCTAAATTATCCTGACTACTGAATGTAAAACTTAAAACAATTGTGCCCTCTTGCTGCTTGTACAGAATGTACAGAGGCTTCGTACAAGATACAGAGAGTCTTGCCAAGAGTACAGGTGCAAGGAATCTCTCTGTTACACCAACACTGTAGAGATACGGCTGAAAATCATTGGAGTGGTCCTTTAGGTGAGACAGCTTGCATCAGTCAAGCTGTTTCCATGCCAGACGTAGGGGTGGGGGTGGGGTTGTGGTTCTAGGCTGCTGAGCGGCAGCTCTCTCAGTTGTTGTGAGTGTAACTTTGTGAGTTTGATGCAGGGGTGTTACTGTGTAAGAGTGAGCGTGTTCACTCAGCCTTTTCTGGGTCAATAACACTAAAAAAGCCACCAGTCTCCCCCCTCTCATCTCAGTCAAAGCTACTGCGTTAGTAATTTAGAGTGGGGGTTAAAAAAAAAGAAGAAGAAAAAAGAAAATAACTTGCTTCATTTAAATGCTAATTTGTCTTCAGCTGAAGATTCAGCACAATGGCAACAGGTTGGCAGAATATGGAATTTATTGTGTGAGGGCTCATAGATCAGACACTAAGACAGTTTTCCAACCACGTTTCCCCATAAAAATCTTTTAGTTCTTCATGTGTCTTTTGTGGCACCAGCGCCGCTGCATAAATATACAGGAGCCATAGCCCACGCTGCTGTTATGACCAGAAATCATTATCAATGCTTTTCCTTTCAATCACACCTCTGTCAGTGGAAACAGTGTTGTTGTTATGGTGACCTACTGCTGCTGCCGTCTGACAAACCATGTGTTTTCTTGAACCCCGAGGCCTCACAGCAACACTCATTTTATATAATGATCTCAGAGAAATATAGACTTTCTGTCAGTTTTTTTTCCCACAAATGTAACACAATACCTACTTTTGATACAGCTGTTGATAACTGTTGTGTTGTGAGTATTTGCAGCTCATGCATTGCATCATCAAAATGATTGTCACGTTGTTTCTGAATTTGCAATGCCCTTCTGTCTTTGCATGTATTTGAGTGTGTTGAGATCTCAGGGCTACGGCACATTATTGTTTCCCCCTTGTTTGTTTCCTTTCTCTTCCTTCTCATCTTCCACACTCTTCCTCTTCTCTTCTTCCTTCTTTGACTCTTTTCCTCGTGTACTGCTTCCCAGTGAAGCGATGTCACACGCTGCTACTCTCCCACACTCTTATTTTTAATTCCTCCCATTTCTCCCTCCTTGCCCCGCTTTCTCACCGTCTATCTGAATCTTTAACCTCTTTCAATCTGTCTCTCTCAGTCACCTTCCGTCTCTGTCACTACTTCTCTCTCTGTCTCTCTCTGTCTGTCTCGCTCCATCTTTCTCATTCACTCTGTCGGTCTGCAGCCACCCTCGCTCTGTCTCTTTGTGATTGAGTGACTTGAGAAGGTAGTTGGATACCCTTCTACTGTCCTCTAAGGTTAACCACACACACACACACACACAGGCAAACACACACGACCTCTACGTGTACATCATTTCATTGGCTTTTAAGCCTTTGCGCTCTTGCTGCTATTTGACATGCTTGGCTTAATGTATGGTGAATATCTATTTTCACGCAATTACTTTTTGTGCCTGTGGTTGGGCAAGTGTGTGTTTGTATGATTGCATGCGTGTATATGTGTGTGTGGTGTATGTATGTGTAGCAT
>OMNW01031485.1:0-12215 GCA_900303245.1 Selene dorsalis
ATTTAAGAAAAGAATTGCCATCTTTGTCTATCGTCTGCAATCTGCAAGACTTTCGATATTTATGGCTACAGATGTATGTATACATACTGTAGACTGTATGTTAATACACACACACACACACACACACACACACACACACACACACACACACACACCCCCTGGCTGATATCAAGAGTACGAGTTAACACTGAACTGAAGTGCAGGTGTATCTGTGCAGGTGGACGACGACCTGAGGAGGCTGAGGCGAGCGATTCGCCTGCAGCTGCCGGTGGATCAGGTTCGGCCTCAAACAGCCACACAACAGCTGTGATTTCATTTTTTTCCCTGTAAGTTACAAAACATTTATTTTGTTAGTTTTTGTTAGTATGCGACAAAAAGTCTCCACGCTTTTAAGACAAATGTCGTTTTTTTTATTATCATGAATTTCACATTAAGAGCCTCTCACGGCTATAAACACGAGCCTGTTTCTGACAGAGAGGTGAAATATATTTAACTCAGAGTTTATTCACAGTGAAACAAAAGTGTCTTAACAACACACCTCATGAGTGTGTGTGTGTGTGTGTGTGTGTGTGTGTTCACTTCATCAGGCGTTAAACTTTGTGACTG
This sequence comes from Selene dorsalis, assembly GCA_900303245.1. Classification (NCBI taxonomy): domain Eukaryota; kingdom Metazoa; phylum Chordata; class Actinopteri; order Carangiformes; family Carangidae; genus Selene; species Selene dorsalis. The sequence goes on from OMNW01031485.1 coordinate 607, forward strand.
CAGGCCAACCTGTGTAAAGTCTGATCCAGTCAAAGTAATCAGCCACCTGTGGGACAGAGACACAGTTCATGTAGATAACGATGATAAAGTTAGTTAGTAAATGAATGGATGAACAGTAATAACATTGTTCTCTGTGTTCATGTGTTTACACTGGAAACGTTGTTGTTGTTGGTTTTTTTTTTCTCTTTGAACTTTGGGATGAGGTGAAATAAATAAAAACTGGTTTTGTTTTGTTTTTTTACTTCTCAGATCATCGATGTCTCAGTTTCTGTGTTAGATTCAGTGATGATGATGAGTGATCGTCATAGTAACTGTCTTTATTTCCTTCCTTCTGTTGACAATTCCCACAAAAATGTATGAAAGTGTGTCTGTTTATGTTAAAGAGCAGCTGAAAAGAGACATAACTTTCAACTTTCAAAATAATACTGTTTTATGTTGAAGGTGCTGTTTTCCTGCTGCCCCAAAGGTGGTGATGTTGTTGCTATGACTACCTACACCTCAAGCTACAGAACCCTTATCAAACTAATAATGAACTTATCAAAGTTTCATTATAAAAACAGAGCAGTTTGGATTTTTTTTTAACTTTTAGGGTTGAAAAATAGTAAAACTGTTTTTTCACAAACATACAGAGCTTTTCTACACACACGTCTAAGTGTCATTCCCTTATACACACACATGTTGTTGTTGTTGTTGTTGTTGTGGTTGTTACCTGTGTATAAACTCCAGGGAAATCTGCCCGACCACATTCGTTTCCCCAGCTGACGATGCCCCAGAGGTAGGAGATCCCCATCTCATCTTCACAGACCAGAGGACCTCCACTGTCGCCCTGACACGAGTCCACGCTGCCGGTCGGATCTCCTGCACACACACACACACACACACACACACACACACACAGTTAGCCTCTTGTTTTGGGCGTGATCTACGTCAACCGACTGCGTTGGACACACCCACCTGCACACATCATGCCTGGTTTGAAGCGATCGCCGTAGAATCTCTCACAGTTGTTGATGAGCGACACGTTGGCCCAGAGCAACACTCGAGACGCTCGTCCAGCTGAAACAGACACAACAAGCACAGCAGGTGTTGTTACATCATCATCATCATCATCATCATCATCAGTATCGGACGGCGACAGAAATGTACGGACTTGCAGTTCGTCCCCATCCTGAGATGCTGCAGACGTGGTTGGGTCTGAACAGCTGATTGGTCCAGGGGACGCACACCGCCCGGATGGCCGGGTTGTCGTCCAGACACTTGTCCGAAAACGGAAGATTCTGCAGCTTCAGCAGAGCGATGTCGTTTTCATAGGTCCTGGCGTTGTAACTGCAGGAAGTAAAAACAAACACACAATTATTGTCTGTTCTGTAACGTTACACTGAGCTAGACATGTTTATTATATCGTCAGCCTAATAGCATATCTGATCTCTGAACTCATTTTTTTAGGTTTTCGGAAAACACTTTTTTTCAGCAAAGTTGTAAGAACTTTTTTATTTATACGTTAATGGTAACTTCCACCAGATATTATCTGGAAAAAAGTGTTTTTTCTTCTTTTCCGAAAACCTAAAAAAATTAGTTTTTTTAGGGTTTTTTTAGGTTCTATCTAAAAAATTAGTTAGGCAGATATGCTATTAGGCTGAGGATATGTATTTCATGTGTCCAAAACTAGCTGTGGACATTTGTGGTCCTATATGATAATACTATTTTAGTATTATAACTATTTTATACATTTTTGTAACACTTGAAAGTTTTACACATAGTAAATCCTCCAACTTTATTAAAGTTCAAAAATTCAGGAAATGCCACAACAGGAGTGGGCGGCTAGTCATCCAACCCACTAGCAAACTGGAAGCTCCAGGATACACCCTCTGACTATGAAGCAACATACGAGAAGACAGCCAGAGGGCCCTCCAAGAGGCGGAATGAACGATGACAATGAGAAAATCCTCTGGGGGTGTACTTGTGGAGGTAGTAACGAAATAAGTTATAATGTCCAGGGGCCTACACATCCATCAAGGGAAGATGCAGAACAGCAACCTTGCTCTGCACAAGCAGGTCAGACGACAGGGACCCAAAGCCAGGTTAGCAACCACAGTGCCAAAGGACCCAACGTCACTGAGATGTCAAGCCAGACGATGGAAATCCCATGATGGAGGAGGCACCGTATGGTGCCTAGCAAAGCAACCAGGCAACCAGTAACAAGATCAAATGGCCCAAAGAGCAGGACTCCCATACCATCAGCCAGTTCTGAAGCATTGCTTTGTTGAACGTGGAGGGGAAGATCTTGTTCTCTGTACTGACAAGGAGAATGGTCAACTTCCTTGTGGCAAAGGGATACGTTGACATAAACTTCCAAGAGGGTGGAATTCCTGGCTTCCCCGGGTGTACTGAGCATTCTGCTGTAATTTGGATTCAAATCCTGTGCAAAAATAGAGAGAAGAACAACATGTGGTGTGGCAAGATCTGGCCAATGCATATAGCTCAGAGCCACTCAAGCTAATAGACTTTGCCTTGGAATTCTTCCATATCCCTGGTTGTGTACAAAACATTACCAGATAATTCTACAACATGCACGTGTTTCACTCTGGAAGGCCACATGACAGGATGGCAACAGTTGGAATGTGGAATAGCCATGGGATGCGTCATCTCCCCCTTCCTGCTCGAGATAATTGAAATCCTCAGAGGAGCCAGGAGAGAGACTTCCACCACTGAGGAGCTACATAGATGACGTGACAAGCATCCTTCAGCTCCAATAACAACCAGGCGCCTCAAGTGCTTCGATGAGCTGCACACATGAATTAATGAATGTCAAAGCCATAAAATTAAGTCTGTCAGTAAGGAAAGGTGTACCACATGTTCGGACCACCTTTGCCGCTGAAGGACAGCTCATTCCACAGCTGGACAAGAAGTCACTGAGAAGCCTTGGAAGGGAGTAATGCCATCTGCCAGGGAAATACTAAGAGCCTGATTTACAAAGATCACATATAAGGAACGCTAAATTGCATGCTCCTGGTAATATTTTGCATGTTTGGTTAGCACACGCAAAACGGGTGATCTACGGTAATCCATTAAATGACAACACGCACAAACCGCAGTATTTAAATAAGGGTTTTGTGCATGGTAAAAGTTTCTGCCATGGCGAGTGTGCACAGACAGCTGGATGGTTGCAAATGCAGAATGAAATTTCATCTGATGGATTAATAGAGAGGGCAAATAAACATATTGTTGAGCTGTAGCAGAAAAAACGAGGATTATTATCTGTGAGTGTGGTTGGTAAAACAAGAAGAAGAGAAGAGAAGATGAGGAGATTGTCAGGATCCTGTCTGGATCCTCTCTCCCTGTCTTTGTTTTCTCTCCCACAGGGCTGGGCGGGGCTTTCCGGTTCTTCCTGCATCCACCCTCTGCACACCTGCTGCTCATCATCCTGATTCCCTGCTCTCCACATCCACAGAAGTTAAAAGCCGGTGTCTTCCTCCACTCATTGCCAGTTCGTTATTTCAACCCATGTGGTAAAGCTTGTGGCCTGTAGCATCTGTTAGAATCTCAGGCTTTTGTTGTTGCTCTGATTGGCACATTTTTGGTATCTTACTTACCTTTTTGTGTTTTCTTCCACCAGCCCTGCCATTTGCCTGCCCTCAGTCAGCCTCGCCCAGCCCTGTTCCCTACTGCAACCTGGTTTCTTCTGAGTTCCGTGCCTGTCTTTAGTTCCCTGTGTCTCAAATACCTTTTCGACTCTGATCTGCATTGTGGGTTCAGTCAGTTCTGTTCAGGTTTTTTGAACTCTTGACAGAGACAGAGGGAGAAGAATAAAAGCAAATTTGGTTTATAATAAAACCTCAGCAAATGGGGAAGAGCTGCTCTGACCAGTGTTAAGCAGCAGGTGCAGCTCACTGTACTGGGCAGAAAACTGGGATACCAGCTGTCATTCATTTGGCTGGCGGTGCAAGCTGTGGCACAGAGCTCAGGTGGAACACTCGGACCACAATTGGATCTAAACGCCCTGATCAGAGAGATCTGAGACGGGGTGAAGGCAGCAGTGATGTCTCTCAGTCCTGGTCCCAGAACTGAGCAGCCAGACACTGGGGAGGAGAGGAGTGGAGAGGAGGAAAGACGTGTGGCGTGCGTAACAGTGCTTAAAGGACTTTCAACACACCTGAAAAGCTGCTACAGTTCACTGAGATGACCCAGATGTGAGGAAGTGCAGAGATGAAAGAACTTTTGCCCTGGCAGGTATTAACTCAATAATTGTAGCCATTTGTGCACAAAGCTGTGCCAGTTAAGACTTTCCTTTCAAACGTGCTAAATAAAGACGCAAAAACAGCCACTGTGATCTGTTTTAGGTTTGGTAAATCACATTGTTTGTGCTTAATAAATCTATTTGCATCTGCTCCTCCCAATATTTTGCGCCTTCTGGCAGAAACACCCATATTTGCATATTCATTAAGGCAAACGCGCTAAATGGACTGCGCATGCTATGCTTGAGAGATACAGCCCTCAGTGCGCCCGGTTAGTGGACCAGCTTCAACATGTGTTTGCACGTGCAATCAAGTTTGCACATGTTTTTACACACGCAAACCTTTAGTAAATCAGGCCATAAGTGTGGTGCTACCAGCACACATTCCATCACGTGAAGCAGCCCTTACGCCAAAGTGCATAACTACTGTCAACCCCTAGAGGAATTCTATGTAATTAAAAGAACCCTACCGGTGCTTCCAGTCATGTCTGACAGTATAGGTTGCAGTCACACAAACACACAAATGCAGGTGTTTTGTTTTAATATCTACAGAAGGAAATAAGCTGCTGACACATGTTACTACTTCTCAGATGTTTTACTGCCAATGGTAACAGAATGTCAGGTCAGGTTACAAGTCTCTGCTCCGTGTCTGGTGCAAAGGGAGCGAAGTGCAATGGCGTGCAGAACAGAGACAAAGACCCAGTGCAGTGAGGAGAACAGGTGCCAAGTAGCAAGTGAGGAAGATGAAGATGAGCTACTGCAGGATGACCTTGGTCCCTAATGTGTACAAATGAACAGAGGGAATTAGAAATAAAGGCCTCTCTCAAATAAAAGCCTGCAGGAAAAGTACTTCTGGAATACAAGACGCATCAAATAACTATACACCATCCATCCACTTCTCCCCAGACACTTCCTCCAGCTCTTCTGGCATGATCCCAAGGCGTTCCCAGGCCAGCCGAGTGACATAGTCCTCCAGCGTGTCCTGTGTCTCCCTCGGGGCCTCCTCCCGGTGAGGTATGCCCGAAACACTCTACTCCGATCTCCTCCCGAGTGACAGAGCTCCTCACACTATCTCTAAGGGAGTGCCCAGCCACCCTGTGGGGGAAACTCATTTCGACCACTTGTATCCGGGATCTTGTTCTTTCGGTCATGACCCAAAGTTCATGACCATAGGCGAGGGTGGGAACGTAGATTGACCAGTAAATCGAGAACTTTCGGCTCAGCTCCTTCTTTACCATAACAGACCGATACAGCGACCGCATTACTGCAGCCGCTACATCGATCTGCCTGTCAATCTCATGCTCCATCCTTCCCTCACTCATGAACAAGACTTACTTAAAGAGATACTTAAACTCCTCCACTCGAGGTAGGAGCTCTCCCCCAACCCTGGAGGGGGCAATCCACCTTTTTCCAGTCGAGAAGCATTGCCTCAGACTTGGAGGTGCTGATTCTCATCCCAGCTCACCCCAGTGCATGCTGAAGGTCCTGGCTCAAAGGAGCCAACAAGACAGCATCATCCGCGAAAAGCAGAGGTGAAATCCAGTGGCTCCCAAGCCAGACCCCCTCCGGCCCCTGGCTGCCCCTAGAAATTCTGTCCATAAAGATAATGAACAGAACTGGTGACAAAGGGCAGCCCTGCTGGAGTCCAACATGCACCGGAAACAGGTCTGATTTACTGCTGGCAATGCGAACCAAGCTCCTGTTTCAGTCGGACAGGGACTGTACAGCCCTCAGCTGAGGGCCTCCAACCCCATACTCCCGAAGCACCTCCCAAAGGGTGCCACAAGGAACATGGTCAAATGCCTTCTCCAAGTCCACACAGCACATGTGGACTGGTTGGGCAAACTCCCATAAATCCTCAAGCACCCTGTGGAAGGTATAAAGCTGGTCCAGTGTTCCACCGCCAGGGCGAAATCTGCATTGTTCATCCTGAATCCAAGGTTCGACTATTGGCCGAATTCTCCTTTCCAGTACCCTGGAATAGACTTTCCCAGGGAGGAGTGTGATCCCCAATAGTTGGAACACATCCTCCGGTCCCCCTTCTTGAAAAGAGGGACCACCACCCCAGTTCTGCCAGTCCAGAGGCACTGTCCCCAACTGCCACGCAATACTGCAGAAGCGTGTCAGTCAAGACAACCCTGCAACATCCAGAGCCTTGCCACTGAGAAGCTGAAACAACAGTGAGAGACCTGTCCCCAACCTGAAGGCACAGGGAAGCGACCCTCTCGTTCAGGGAGAACTCCAACACTGAGCTGGGGAACTATGAGCAAGCCCACACGAGCTCGCCGCCTCTCACCATGGGCAACTCCAGAGTAGAAGGGAGTCCAGCCTCTCTCAAGGAGTTGGGTTCCAGAGCCCAGACTGCGCGTGGAGATAAGAGCGACTATCTCTAGCCAGTACCGCTCGACCTCCCGCACTAGCTCAGGCTCTTTCCCCCGCAACGAGGTGACATTCCATGTCCCCATAGCCAGAGTCATTGTCCAGGGATTGGGTCATCAGGGTCCACACCCACGACTGCTACCCAAATCACACAGCACCGGCCCCTTCTGAGCCTTCCCGTGGGTGGTGGGCATACGGTGAGGAGGGCCCACATTGCTCATTCGGGCCATGCCTGTCCGGGTCCTGTGGGCAAAGACCTGGCCACTGGGTCCTGGTAACGCCAATCTGGCCGACATGCACTTCCTTGAGTTTCTTTTACTCATAGGGGCTTTATACGAAACAGCAGGGACGAGTTGAAAAAATAGGTGTTGAGGTGTAGGGTGGTGGAGTGCACGGATCGCCGTGGAGAGTCCGGTTAGGCTCTGGTGGGCTTAATAACCAGGCCAGGTAGTGCAGAGAGAGTTCTTTATTCCTTGGATATATGTGTGGTTATTACAAGACAAATGGACGCACATATCCCGGTTGAATAGAAAAACTAGACCTGGAACCCGAGAAAGCTCAACTGAAAGCTTCAAAAACACCTAGAGTCCACTCCTTTCCTCTGCTGCCAGCAAAACGGTTCAGACTGGCCCTTGTTGCCAGGCAGAACAGTGACAGTGTGCCCTCTACTGGTCAATGAGGAACCACTCTCTTCTCAGCCCCCAGACAACAGCCTTTTCAACACGAGTAAATAACAAACTCAAAGAACTTGCAAAATCCAATATCCAAAAAGTGTAGGCTGGAAAACATTCTGCAATCTGTAACATATTCAACAATGTACCATAAACAGACCTTGTGTAACAGCATAGTAAAATATTACAGTGATACACGTCAACACTGTTATTTCTCCCCCATTTTCTTTTTTTTTTCTTTTCTTTTTTCAGTCACTCCCATACCCACTGGAGCACTGAATCAAGTCATCAGTCATCAATCTTCAGGTGGATGTCACCCGAGCAAGGGTTTGCTTGGGTGTGACCTCACTGCTGCAACCAGTGTAACTAGCCACACACACATGCACTAATCAGTGTCTCTGTTCTCTCGTATCGCCCATGTAATTCTTCCTCTACTTTGCTTGTTTTTCATCATGCATACTAGTATGTGCCAACAGGAGGGACTGGGGTTTCCCTACTCTCTGTTTCCTGGGAAATCTGCTTACCTTGAAACTTTCGCCCTCTCACATTTTGGGCTCTAATTTCATAGAGGCGGAAGCACAGGCTGCATCCAGGTGCACTTTGCAATTTTCTTGCACCGTGCACCCTGGTGCAAGGACTCCTCTTCCCCATCTCTGTCCTTCCTACCGGCACAAGTGGGAAAGAGGGAGGGGAGAAGGCGTGACTGGGTTTAACACAGCCGATTCAGATCTTCACCAATCAAATAAGCTCCTCTCCTCACCTTTAATTGCGCTGTGGGTGAGACGCACTGAAATTTTGTCATTTTATATTTGGACATGGATGAAGGAGACAGTGACGCCAGACAGCCAAATTTCTCCCAGAAGGAAACTAATGTTTTGGCACAGGAGGTCCAAGCTCACAGTGGCCAAATATGTGGTAACGCAAACAGACCTCCACAGGCTAATGAAGCAAAAGTAGCCTGGGAGGAGGTTACTAATATTGTTAATCCGCTTTGTCCTGATGCATCCCTTTCCACTTATAAAGACACTCACATTTAGAAACCTATATTTACTCTCCGTGTAACAAAGATGAGCATTATGCACAGATCACAACATAAACAAATACCATGTGTAATGGGGATGAAATCTAAAGCACCTGTGTGTAAAGGACGCATCGTCAAGCTTCGTGGCCTGACCTTTGTTGGCGAGTGTCTCTCTTTTTCTTTTCTTTTGAATTTTCTGAGATGAGAGATGCTGATTATATACTCACTATCTGATGCCGAGGCTGTTTGTGGTTGGCTGAGAGAGATGTGAACTCGTTCGTTTGCATAGCAGTTTCAGCTGTGTTCATTCAGTCAGGTTGAGTTTCCATTAGGCGTGCCAACTGCCTTTGATCTGACATCAGATGTGATGGGACAGTGGATATAGATATGAATTTATGTGCTGATTCAGATTATTGCATTGAATAGAGGATGTCGTGATTATTTATTGAATTGAAATGTGTCTGACATTCTGGAAACCTGCCTGTGAGGTTTTGGTGACATGTGTGCACTGTGTGCTGGTCAGCCAAATTACCAGTCGACCAGCTGTGCTCCATTCTGCACCAAGAGTAGACCAGGTCAGAGCTGGCAAGCTTTCAGTACACTTTTGGCGAAGCCTTTTGGCACGAAATTGTCACTGCACCAAGCTGAATCTGTCGACACCTCCCCTACTGCGCCGCCACACCCATCTTGGTGCACCTCGGTCTAGCAAATTGCCAAATTGCGCGCCATGTTGCGCCAGACGAAATTGGCACTGCGTGGGGTTCGCCACCGTCCACCACACCTGCGCCTGGTACAAAATTAGAGCCCGTAGAAGTGGATGGTCTAAATGGTATAGGAAGTACCTTGAGCAGGTTGTCCTGGAAATGTTAAGCTATGTGAAAAAAAGAAAAAAAAAGAAAACTAAAACATTTGAGACCTTAAACCTTGAGCAACAAGTGAATCAACCTAAACCTTCTCATGTGGGGTGCAGGCTGATTAACCTGACTGCAAATATGGAGTGGCCGAGGGAACCAGTTGAGGCCAAGTGAACAAGTACATCATGTTATGGCTTATGCAGACGCAATTACGCCCATTCCTGCAATAATATACCTGAAGTCAGTATTGTATTTTCACATGTGCAGCTTTATGTTATGGTATTTAATGAAAAAAAATTGTTTAACCTTAACTCTTTTTCTTGTTCTCAACTGCAGTTTTGCACAATAAATCTTCTTAAAATACATCTGTATTATATGAAAAATATCCTTGAAATAAAAGACTACAGCGGGTGCCATACCAATGTTTTACCTTTTCAAAAGGATTTGAATAAAATTTTAAGGTAAATGAATATGCTGCAAGATCATGATGATGACCATGGATTCAAATTATACTATGATCCATTTTAGACCATACAATCTGCACATACAGCTCCCATTTTCCTCAGCAAGTAAAAGTAAATTGAACTTATAGTGAAGTTGGTGGAATGACTTTATTATTTGAAAGCTTAAAGGTATTCTCAAAAGTGTATAAAAACAGACTTGTCCTCAGCAATGTCTGGACACCTAGGATGCATATAACCATTGATTTCATAAACATTTTTTTCCAGAAACCCTTGGACTTTTGGAGGTTGTTTTCACATAGTGCTTATAGGCAAGCTCTAAAAAGTCTTCTGTAAGTCTGTCGATAGAGATATTCTGTTTATCACTGATGGAAAAAAGCTCAAACTCAAAAACATGAACAAAGGGATGCTTCTCACGAATTAAACTGCATGCATCATTTCACAGCCAAAGCCATTTGTTGAACTATGTTTAAAAACTTAATGATAATGTTAAAAACAAAACATCACAATATCATGTAGAACCTGTTATTGATCCATTATCACTCATCATTGAAGAAAACACACTGTTTTCACAAAGACAGTGACTAACTGATTCTAATTTCTTCTTTTACACAAGCCGAAGGTCACACAGTTTTTCAGTGCATTAAAGAAAACTTCATCTCTGAGGCCATAGATGAGAGGACTCAGACATCTTGGTGCAAGATAAAAAAATATGTAGTTAAAATACCTGACTTGAATGAATAAAGTAAAATTAATATTAAACATAGCAGCTTCTATGAATGGGCACCACAGCTGGATGAGACAGAGCAGCAGCTGAAAACCATGAAGAGTCACGGTTTTCAGCCCTTTCTTTGATGACTTTTTATCATCTCCTGATGCAGCTCTGGCCACTTTCATTATTCTTACATAGCAGAAAACAAGGATGATGGACATAATCAGAAACTGTAATTGATATACAGCTGACCTAACATGTTGCTGCCACATGTATATCATAAACACCTCCATGGAACATATCTGATATTTTTTGTAGAAGCCGAGTGATGCAGATCCAAAGAAGGTAGAGAGAATAATAATGCAGGGCACAGAGCTGAGAAAGTGAATGATAAGAATACAGTGTATAGTATTGCGTGTGGAGCACAGTTCTCCATGGCGCAGGGGCATGCAAACAGCCACATAACGCTCCAGGGTCATTGCTGCCAGAGTAACAGGTGTTACTGTTACATACACAAGTACCACAATACAGATAACAATACAAAGCCACACTTGAATGGTAATATGAAACTGTGTTAAAATGGCAAGAACATCAGACATGAATAACAACACACTATCGGACAGTAATGTAACAGCAAATAGGATGTAACGTGTGGTTGTGTAGAAGCACTCTTTTGTAAAAAAGGTGATGATGAGCAGCAAGTTGATGCAGAGAAAAACCATCACTAGGATCTGCACAGTAAAAAGCTGGTCTTTGATCAGCACCTGCAACTCAGTACCAATCAGTGAGCTGTTATCTGCCATGTATCTGCTTTCTAAACACAGAGTTGTAGCCACAGCAAAACACCCAGCATGTCATTATCAAAAAAAAAAAGTAGCACAATCAGATACCGTAGTTTAACAACCGTTCAAGCTGTTCCAGACAGCAACATCATGTGCTCAGCTCTGTGTGAGCTTCTGAGAGATGGATGTGCTTTAAAGACTAGTACATCCAAAATTAACATCGAATGACACTCATAGCTGTGTTTCCCCACTGGAGGCAGGGGTGGTGCACAACTGTTGTCACAACATCTCTAGGACCTATTGAAAATTTTACATAACTCCAACTTTGAAGGTTTGCCACTGTTTTGCTTCTTGTAGTTCAATGCTACCAGTACAATATTTACTGTTAGTGATTTGTACATGCAACAGCCTGCATACAGCATGCAATTCACTACTGTAGTTCATACCTGAAAACTCAGAAGTGGTGAAAATGGTGTCAAACTAAACCCCCCACTG
>OMNW01031486.1:0-42400 GCA_900303245.1 Selene dorsalis
TCTACACCCCTGCCATGGCCAATAGACTGCTTAATGTTGACCAGAAACCGTAGCGGGGGAGTTAAGGAATCAAGACACTTAAGACCTGTGTTGCTGAAAGATAGGAATAATGCATAGGCACAGATTAGGTTCAATTCCTGTCACTGTGGCTCAACATCAGCAACAGCCTCGATGTCAGTGTGGAGGCTGTGAGGTTTGGTGTTTCTGGGAGATATACGTAATACAAAAAGCTGATGATTTCTCTTAGCAAACATCATCTCAAGAACATACAGATCAGCTCTAATGTCAGTCCTCAAGTTTTCATTTCTAGTTAAAGAACAAAAACGAATAGTACGTTGTTCTGTCATATTCCTCAGTGAAAACCGTAAACAACACACTTGAAGATTGGGTGTAGTTTATGAAACGTTTCGACTGTTTGCTGTAGATGTGCACATATCGAACAAAGCAAATACCATTTGAACAAATATTTGGACGTCTCCAGACAAGAAAGGCACCAGTTTCCTCTGGCCGATATCGAGAGGGCGTTCGTCAGGGAGCAAACTCACTGTGAGGCCCGAAATTAGGGGCGCACGGCCAGAGAAAACACATGCCAGCCTTCAGCCCGCTAACGCTGACAGCATGCGGTCACATTCATTCATTTTCTCCATCACAAGTCATATATAAAACACCGCTGAGAGGCAACAGTAACCGGGAGACCTGCCCTCAGCCCTCATGTTACAACTCTTATCCCGAGGAGATGCTGGAACATCTCACAGCTCTGAGGAACCAACAACAGTCTCTCTGTTCTCCCATCTGAGCTCGCTCAACCTTCCAACGAGCTCATTACAGCATGTCTGCAAACCAAATATGGCGCTCATCTGGCCAACACCTGCTCCAAATCCAATCATTAAACCGGCTTGTCTAAATATATCTCACTGGCATGGACCATTTCAATTACTTAAAGTCAAGACTATGAGTCTGCTGTGTGCCCAGAGCTGCTCACATCCACAGCTGCTTCGCTAGGTGCTGGACCTGCACTCATGAGAGATTAAATCCATTAATACCTAAAGTAGAAGTGATGTCTGGCTGAATGATGAAGTAAACAGAAAAAACAAACTCACCACATTTCCTGCCCACCAGCACCTGTCCTGCCCCACAGTGTCCTGCCAGCTCTGCCGGCTGGTCTGGATTCTTGGAGAGCTCGTAGTCGGACCCGGCAAAGTGGAGGTGGAACTGCTCCCGGTTGATGGACTTCCTCAGGGTCCTGATGGTTTTCCTGAGCCTCTTCTCCGAGCGTCGGCGCACACAGTTCAGGTCACAGTTCTCTGCTGAGAGAAGCACTTGATACCACAACTGTCTCCAGTGCAAAGTTTCACCTCACACACAACTGAGAAGACTGTGAATTCATGCCTGGATGCCGTCATGCTCACACAGGCATTCACATAAAAATACTCCCAAGTCAGAGAGGGAACGCTTCTTGGTCACCATTCAAGTAGAAATCAAGAAAATAAAACAAATGAAAGCCCTGTGCCCCAAACCCAGAACCCACCACCACCAGAACCACGTCAAAACAGGAGATACTTTAACAGTCTGGTTTGTTTAGTGACGAACAGACAGCAGTGAAGGAAAGAGGTGGAGGACGAGAAGCAAAAGGTCACAGGCAGGAGTCGGGAACTGCAGAGAGACCAACCAACCTGTTACCTCCTCTGGGTTCACATCCAGCTCAAACTCAGCTGTAATGAAGGAGCCGTCCTCCTCGCCGGCCTTCCTGCCGTGGCGGCTGCGCGTTCGCTGCCCCGATGAGGTGCAGCGCAGGCTCACGTAGCTGAACTGGACATTTTCAGTGAAGAGGAACCTGCTATCTGTGGACATGGGAGACGACCCCACCACAAGAACCATGCCAGTAGAGACACACATACATACAACACACACACACACAAATGCACAATCGTTAAAGAAATTCACAGACCACATTTTGCTGTGTATGAGGACGGAGAGGCTGAAAGAAGAATGGGATGTCACTGTGATAGTTCCCTTCAGTTGAGACAATTATGTTCCTTTTAGTGGCTGCGAGAGGAGTTAAACAAGAGGCCGAAACCCTCTGGTGAAGCAAAATAATCTTACAATCGGAAACCCCATTTGATTGATGGCTAGGTCAGACCTAACTGAAAGGCATGCTATGGCTAATTACATCCTCCCCTGTCACTGCCAGTCAAAGTGCCGCGCTGAGACATTCAAGACACTCCAAACCACATCACGTTCCCCACAAATTTCTTTCACATTTGCCTTTGGTTTTTGCTTTACTTTGAAGCAGCCATCAGGTCTGCTTTATCCTCTAAAGACTGTGGCTTCGGATCCTGGCAGTCTTGGTCAACCCAAAATGTTTTTTAAAACCAGTAACATGAAAAAGCTGTAATTTTAATCCTTGTCTATCTGTAATCGGTCTCCTGTTTGGAGACATTGATGGAGTTGCTGTGTGGCAGCCTCTGTACCTGAGTGTGCTGAGTTTAGGTGCTCCCTGAGTTTCTCCTGACTTCGTTTCAGGTTGCACTTTGCGGTGCCGGACTTAAACGTGGCCGTGGTTTTAATACGAGGAACACCGGCCATTTCTGGACCTGTGGGACAGCGGAAGAGAAAACTTTTTTTATCTGTCTCATCTGCTGATATACAAAGCGAAAACAAAGACAGCCCAAGTTGTTCCTGAGTTACAGTTTTGTGTGGCAGAGCAGAAAGATCGATGTAAATCTGCGATGTTTTGTACTTGCCTAAGCAATACAAGCCGCTGTTGTTCCTTTGTGCGTCAGCCAAGCAGGGCAGAGGCATTCCACAGGTCACCGTGTAGGAATCCTCCGTCCCTGAAAACACACAAGAGGCCGTGACACACAGACCAACACAGACAAAAGTTAAGGCCACAAAAGCCAAATAGGAGAGCAAACAGGAAGCATGTAGGGACACGAAAAGTGTCCGACAACTGTTCACACATCTGCATCAACTACATCTAGAACAGCTTAACTTACAGGGTAGTAATGTTTCCATAAGCTTTAGCCACGCTGCATCAAGAGATATCTGAGCTGTCCTGTATTATGATGTTTGGCTCTTATTGTGCCAAAAAAGCATTTCATATCATATTATTTTTTAAAGGATCTTATTCCTCATCATACATACAGTATAGGGGCCTCTTTAACTTAGCTCAACTGACGTCCATTCATCCCTTGCAATGTTTTGAACGAACACTCAAAATGACAAAAATATCCCGATTTAAATTCAAATCAGCTTTTATCAGGTTTATCAAGTAGGATATTAGACTTTCTACAGCTGCTTCACTGTAACAGTTGTAAAACGTTACTTGGTGGAGGACTGATTACAACCCCTTCAAGAACAGCGGTATGAAGTAAGATTAGCCATCATGGGCAAACGTGTTGCTCAAAATGCTAAACTGAGTCAAAATCTTTAAATTCTGGGATTCTGTCGGGGGCCGAACTGTGATGTTTTTATCTGTTTGATGAATAATAAGAGCAGGAAAATATGAAGGTGGATGACAGAACCAAGAGTGACTCCAGTACTGGTGTAGCTCTACATGTTTCAGCTTTGACTAACTACTTCCTCTGCAGCGTTCATCCTCTGGAAATTCAGAAAATAAGTTGTGATCACACTGACGTCATCTCGGCACAGGTACATTACGCTGCCGACTCACCGCTGCTGATGTGAACTTGGGACTGGCATGTCAGGAAGCAGCGGTCCCCTCCCTCCTGCTTACTACAGTTCAGGGTGGGCTTAGAGGGGGGGGTTTCAGGTGGTAAACCCTCAGCCTCTAGATAGAAACCACAACAAAACTCCAGGGTAAAAAAAGACAGTTTCGATTGTAACAGTGAGGAAGAGCCACATGAAGACGAGGCACAAAACATCCGACGGCGCCGTAGCATTATGGGATGTTTCACTCAAGCAGGAGAAAAACCAGGTGACAGAGAATTAAAGAGAAAAAAGAAAACAGAATTCAAAGTATCTCCTGTTTTTGTCCCCCATGTTTTAGTCCAATATCTGGGATGTCGCGCACTTTTTCATCACTCTATCTCCACAAAGAGAAACAACAGCACTCAACAGATGAGCCTATAATACAGGAAGAGACACCAGCTTACCAATGCAGTCCTTTTTGTTCCAGTGGAGTTTATAGCCTGGATGGCAAAAGCATTCAAATCCACCCATGGTGTTCTCACAACCCTGTTCACAACCGCCATTGTTCACACTGCATTCATTTATATCTGAGACGAGAAGGGGAAAGCAGTATAATAATTACAGGCTCCATTTTTCCAGCACATCAGTGATGCTTTTTAACCTGACACATCTCTGAACCGAGCACTCGTGTGTTACGCTCAAGTTGTTCTGTGTAGCGCCCTCCACCTAATGCAGCCTCACCTCCGCAGTGGGCCAGTCCATACATGGTGTAGCCTTTGTTGCACAGACACTGAAAACCACCGGGGGAGTTCACACACGTGTGATCACATGTCCGCTCGAAAAAACACTCATCTATATCTGTAATCAGAATCACACAGATGACATAATAGCAGGGCAGTCAGTCGCAATCTTCATCAGAAGGGATTTCCCACCCACAGATACACACACACATCATCAGCAGCATTTGATCCTGTACTCAGTGAAATGTGACGTGTGCATGGTGCGACGTCTCGTAAAAGTCCACCAGCTTTTGATAGTAATTACAGGTAGAAAGGAGGCAGTGCTTCAGTGAGATGTCTTCGATCTAACTACATCAGGTCAGGTCATTAAAAGGCAAAAACACAACTCCCAGAGTTGGGATTTTCAGAATTCGTTTAGATAATCTTTGATTTATTTAGTGAAAAATATTAGATTAGGCCTTTAAAAATAATGGGATCACAAAAGAGAATAAACATGGAGGTGATGTGAGGTATGAGGTGTCTCTACCTTGACAGGAACGTTCATCTGTCAGCAGCTTGAAGCCTTTTCTGCAGTTGCACTCGAAGCTGCCGATGGTGTTCCTGCAGAAGTGTTCGCAACCGCCGTTGTGATGCTCACACTCATCAATATCTGTGGGGAACAGGTGACATGACCTGACAACACTTTAGCAAGACGTCCCATTCACATGCACTCAGCAGTACCATGACTATCGCGCTCCTCTCTCTGCTGAGGAGGTTTTGTCCGACAATCTGACCTTTGCATGTTTTTCCATCCGGCTGCAATGTGAAGCCCACGGGGCAGCTGCAGCGCACGCCTGTAGATGTGTCTTTACAGGTGCAGTCACACCCCCCATTGTTCACCGCACAGGTCTCTGAAATTACAACACACAACATGAATGTATGAGAGTGACCTGCATGTAGAAAATGTTACAGTTATTCTTCACTGTCAAATAAAAAGACCTTAACCTTTCACTGACTGAACATTGTTGTGTCATGAGTCTTTGAACCTGAACATCTTTGAAATATTAAAAGATAAAATTGCCCCTGGTATTTAATTTTGTGTTAATGTTTGATTGCATGGATGGATGGATGGGTGCCAACAAAGGTTAGGTACATTTTGACTAGGCTCACCCTGATAACATGTATTATTTATTACACCGGACAAGGCTGCCATATGTGCTGGCTGTGTATTTAGTAAAATGCCAAACACATAATGTTTTACATGTGCGGCGTGACCCAGAATCACACAACTGATAAATACTAACTATACAAGAAAAGATTCACACTCTGCCCTTCCCACATCGGAGGGAAACGTGAAATGTACCACACTGTCACAAATGCATATTTTTCATGGTGGAAACCGGGGGCGAGAAGCCGAGCGCGTAGTCATTTCACAGTTTGCTCAAATGGCTGAGGAATGCATCGGTTTACTAGACATTACTCCTCTCTCCTGTTTAGCACCCCTGAGCGGTTCCTGGCAGTTAAACACGCTGTCACGTAGGAAAATAAAAATAAAAACTGTGGATGTAGATGGTGTAAATCGTTACCCATCAGCAGTCTTCGTTTGACACGTTTGTCCACCTCAGTGAAGGATGTGGCGTTGTGGTCTGAGGACTCTGTGGTGGCTTCGTCTCGTTCTGTGACACACACAAATAACCAGTCATGAATAGGTTTCTATTGCTGCACAAAATCATTACATTTACCAAATAAAACAAGCACTGTGACTTTTCTATTGACTCCAGTTCTGATTGTTTGTCTTGGCCACCTCTCAATAGCCAGATGCATGTTTACACTTGAGATACTCAGCTTGCAGTGGCTTGGCGTGCACCAGATAACGCAGCAGATCGCTAAAGTGAATCTGGAGACAACGTAGCACTGATATGACTGGACCTCACACACGCTGCTGCTGCTGCTGCTGCTGCTGCTGCTGCAGCAGCTGGAGGGAGAGATATTACCCAATATCTGACGGCTGATCCTTATCCTTCATAACCATTGTGTGGAAAAATGCACACTGACTAACAAGGACAACTGACAGAGAGATATGTTTCCAGTTACCGTGTTTTCATTCATTCATCTAGATAGCCACTGCATTACTAAAGACACAAAGTCCAGTTCGTGGTGCAAGCCGCTCCTGGAATGTGCACTCCCTGTTTTTTTATAATCTTATTTTGGAAATATCAGAAAAAAGTCTCCAAAACATCAATCACACCATTGTCAATCCTCATCCTCGTGTTTTCATGTATGCTGTTTGGTGCACCGCTTGAAAAATACTTCCATCTTCAAAATTCAACCTGATGCATTTTGGTATCTTCAGAAACTTTTCAGCCCTTTTCAGGGCTGTTTTGAGACGGAGCTGAGACTGTCGAGCTCTAACGTCTGTGCTTACCTACACACGACCTCTTGTCTGGCTGCAGGGTGTACCTGACGTGACACCTGCATATGGGACCGTTCTCTGTGTCCTCGCAGGTGTGCTGGCAGCCTCCGTTGCCATGGTTACAAGTCACTGCCGGGTCAAAAACATGCAAGCATGAGCCACATTATAGGTGCAACAGCTGAAACCAAACGCATCTATGGTGTGTATCTGTGTGCGTGCGTGTGTGTGAGAGGTATGAGTTGAACGCCGTGCTGTCAATCACGTACAGATGCAGCCCCTCTGGTTCCTGGCGAGCTCGAACCCTGGACGACACTCACAGGCCACGCCCCCTTTGGGCGTCTCTTTGCAGATGTGGGCGCAGCCGTGCTCCTTATTCATACAGTTGAGGCCCTCTGGGGACAGAATGAGGGAGAGAGGTACACAATGAAACTCTCCTACAGTGACTGACCGGCTACACACAAAGGCACACATAGTGAGAGATTAGTCTGGCAACCTCAAAGACACTGATTGTTCTCACGCCTCACTCAATTCAAAAACATCCACCACTGTGTTATTTTTAACACTTCGAGGGAGGAAAAGAAATTTCTCAAAGCAGAAGCAAAAGTTGCTCGAAAGTTTATTCTGTGGAAACAAAGCCCTGCAAACTCCTCCAGCTTCTGCAGCACGCTTCCAGCTGAAAAATGAGATTATGAAGAGCCATTTATATCGACAGGTCACAGCTGAGTGGATAGGTCCACAGGGTTTAAAAGGCTTGTCAAGACCCGATGGAGTGGAAAGTACTTGCATTTAAGTTGACTTCAATCAAGAAGACAAAACAAAGGCACTTCAGACAAATCTGTGACACAGACCACATAGACCCGAGTGTTGCAGTTATTAACTTATTTTGTTCTCCGGGACTCAGAGATCCTTTTTCCCACAGCATGTTGCTGCTGAGGATAAAAGCTCAGTGACGGGAGCCAGCTTGAACCTGTCACCCCTCATTGTGCCGTCACTCTTACATTTGTATGTGAATATTGGAGAATTTGTTGGATAATTCTCTGTATGTTTTTTCATGCCTTAATGCGATTAGCAACATACAAGCAGCCGCAAAACACAAACAGCACAAAATCAAAAGCTCTTTCATAAATCAGACACTTCAAAAAATGTTCTCCTCCTCCAGAAACTTTTCAAAACAATGTCTTAATTTGTGGGAGTGACGCAGATTATTTTCAGTGATTCTGTTTCGTACATCAGGCGCTGAAACATCTGTGTTGTCAAGTAGGCGGATGCAGGCGTGGCTGCTGTTTACAGAAACGCTGAGCATGTTGGACACTCACCCACAGAGCGGTGGATGCATGTGTGCTGGTTGTCGCTGAGGAAGAAGCCGTCTTTGCAGCGGCACTCGTAGCTGCCCATGGTGTTGACACAAGTGTGCTGGCATCCTCCATTGTTCAGTTTGCATTCATCCACATCTGCAGGACAGTGGAGCGACTGCATTAGTGTTTATGAAACTCTGGGAAAGTATGTATCATGTCCAACTGGAGAATAGCTTTTAACTCATCTGTTTTATTACATTTGCTGAGTTTCCAAACACAGCAAATGTAATTAAGGCTTTTTTTTCTAAATATTTATGAATCGGTTAAATTAATGCATGAACAAAACCAAAACTGTTTGGGTTAAGCTGCATTTTAAAACGTGAGCATGAGACTTCACATCCAGCCCACACAGACATGAACTCTTCACCATCAGAGCTGATCCATCACATCAAGTTATTCACTGAGGGGTCTTCAGCTGACCTTACCTAGGCAGTTATGTCCATCATGAGCCAAATTGAATCCATCATAACAAGTGCAGCGATAATTGCCTGGTATATTGGTGCACTCATGTACACAGCCACCATTGTACTCCAGGTCGCACTCATCAGTGTCTGAGAAGTAAACACCACACACATGAATGTTCATCTATATAATCAACAGTTTAAATGCAAAAGACTTGTCAAGACAAGAAGAACTACAGAGTGCAATCAGAGGATGTGTGGTGACTATGAAGAATAAATGGGAACAGGTAACACAAATGAAAAGACAGAAGTGATGCTGCAGCAGATTGAACGTTGCTGTGATGTGATACAAACATATCACCTCTACAGACTTGTAAAATAACATCAAACCCTGCGATCCCACTCAAGTGAATCAAACACAGAGTCAACACAACACAGAGGGAAGCATGTTACCTTCGCAGTGTTTTCCATCTCCTTTAAATCCTGTTTTACACGTGCACTTGTATGAGCCTTGGGTTGTCTGACAAATAGCATCGATGTGACAGCCATCACTTCCCTCTGCACATGGATCTGCCGAAATTCACACAGGTCTTAAGGGTCATGATTATCCAAACACATTCAAATACACTATTAAGATGACGTTTTCCAGACAGGCTCTCAGGTTTGCCATGAAAGTGCCCCAAAAAACAAACAAACAAAAAGACAGGTGAGAAAAAACTCAGATTTTACTGATTAAAACTAAAACATAAACTTTCCAAATTGGAAAATTCACTGAACAACTGACCTGAGAGTCAATAAGTCATATACAAAATAAAACGTGTGTTAAAAACTTGTGTATATGAAGCACACACATCCCCAGAGCCACAGTCAGTGTTATACAAACTACACAATATGACACTAAAGGAAATTTTAAAAGTCACCTTTGTGGAGACAACAAGAGCGCACTCCTCAAAGCGTGCGTAAAAGCAGCACTCTCCACGACAGGAAAACACAACACACACTCATTCAGACAGACACACACACACACACACACACACACACACTACAGTCCCACCTCGAATCTCTGGAAGCGCTGCGCTTTGGCGACTATTTAACAAGAGCAAAAACAAACAAAAGTCCCTTGCGGCCCAAACAGCTCCCATGGTGATATGATCCAAGTTTAGAGGTCTGCTCAAAGGGACGCGTCCGCACTGAAGTCGTGACCGAGCGTCCGCCTCATTTTCATTCTAGCCTGTCAATCTGCCTCACAAGGGGCTTTTCAAAAGAGAAAGGAGTGAGTAAGTGTGTGTGTGCGTGTGCATGTGTGTGTGTGTGTCTGAAGGAGAGCGTGCATGCGCATACATGTGAGAGTGGAGGAGAAAAAAAAAAGAAAACAGGACTGTGTCAAGTCAGTCGTATGGCCGGTGCAAAACCGGAAGTGTTGCGACTTGCGCAAAACGTCACAACATTAATGTGCTAGAAGAGGGTTTTATTTTGAAAGTCGTAGCCGGAAGAAGTTAAGTCAACCTGACGTAATTGAGGGGCCAATTGTGTTTTATGTTAATATTCAAGCTTTAATGCATTTCAGCAGCTTAAATCGACAAACATCTTCAACATGTAAACTGTATTATATGTCTATTTCTATGGCTATTTTTATCTGCCAAAGCTCGACATACAGTATGAAATCGTATAGCAATAGTGATATAACAGCTTCTAAAATAGTCAAAAATATTGTTCTACGTTAAACAGCGACACACAAAAAAGGAAGCCTTATGACTGAAGCAAGTTGAATCGCTCCAAGGTGTTTCAGCGTGCACAGCCTCCGCGTGGCTCTTGTGCACCACCTGCCGGCCCAGCTAAGTATTACACGTGTGCATTTTTACTTTTTTGTAAAATTTTATTTCATTTTTTATTACAATACACTTCTACTTTGTGGTACAGTATACAAAAAAAGCATTGAAAAACATCTACATTGCATGTTCAAAGGAAGTGCACAAAATTAAGAACAGGTTTTCTGAAAGACTCTACACCAGTTGTCTCAAAATTTCAGTTAAAAAAAAAAGGTTTGTAATAAATAAATATAAATTACATGAGAATCATAATGAAAAGGTCAGGTAATTCATTAAGGCACATTTCACATCCCAAAATGTACCTCGCAAAAAAATATGGCAACTCCCTAAGGACAAAAAACAAGCTTATTTTCCAGCTTAAAAGGAAGCAGCATTTCTCCTCTTAAAAAGAATAATAGAACGTGTTCAGCATTTTAACTACCCTGCCGCAGAAAGGTTTATATATTAAGCAACTTTACAGAATATTGTCTGTCAATTCATGAAGTCTGATATTGGTAACAATATTGTAAAAACAGAAAAGAGGAACCGTTGTCACTGCAGTATCGATTTGAGAGACAGTAAGCACATTGTGGCTAAAACTGTGCAATCTGACCATTATTATACCATAAGAAACACCTTGAGACAATTATGAATCGTGATTTGGAAAATGGAATATTATTGCTGAAATAACTGATGTTTTTTGTTTGTTTGTTTTTTTTCTCAATTTGGTTGAATAAAAAAAACCCACCACTTTATACCAAAACAAGCAAAAGTGGTAGACATCCCCAGAGATCTTCTCACATTCATAATGTCTGCATAGTTTGAACATGGACAATTGCATCTGAGTAAATCACAGCAATGACAATCACAAACACATTTTCTCTAACAGCATTTTTCTGGCAAAACAGAGTAGCCATAAAACAGACCGTGTTTCCTGAATGTCTATTTGCTTACCATTGCAAGCCATTAGTGAATGATTTAATGATGCTGCAAATAAGCATCTAACTTTGTTTGCAGTTTCAACACATTTCTGCACAGAGCACAGGCTACAGCTTTGCACATCTTTTAGAGAAACATGTCTGAGAGAATGAGATGTGAAATGTGATTAAAAAAAACAAAAACAAAACTTAAATGAATTAGCGTAAAAGTACATGTTTTCAGCACCTTTCAGACACAAAACTTTTTTCTTTTTTTTTTTACAGAAGTAGTGGTTTGCCATTCCTGTCATTTGAAAAAGTTTGAATGGATCAAGAGCCAAAAAACTGTATTTACAAAATCCATTTAAAAAACATTTGCTTTACAACATGCATTTTCATTTCATTGGAGGCTGTACAAAAGAAATAAATACATCGCTTTTGTCATTCCAGAAAGGCGGAGGAATGTACTGCATGCATGGTCTAACCACATCTATGAGTCAATGTGCACAAACTGCTGAACAAATTACAATGGAGTGTTTCAAACTCATGGCATGCTTAAGCTGTGAGAATGTTAGAGATTATTTGCTCATATCTATACACACATTAAAAGCTTAATTCATGTAGAACAGTGTACTAATGATCCCTGGTGTCACCGATAGCCCTCTGTGTACTAGAAAACTACAGACTTGCAAATTTGCACATACGGGGCAAACAGAAAGGACAAAAACATGGCAGCAACAAAGAGCCATTCCTACACGCACACAAAAAAAGCTGGTATTAGAAATAGCTGGTGTCTTTTATAAGCACACTTACATTTTAACAAATTATGAAAAAAAGAACAGTCTTGATATGTATGAAAAGGTGACAAAACATTTATGATCACATAATACAAAAAAAACCAAAAAAAAAAACAGAACAGAATCAGAAACGGAGCCTCAAAGTTTGTCTCCTCATTCTATAAATAACGCTAATGCCCGTAAGTTTTTTTTTTCCTTTTAGCTTTTCATTAAAAAAGAAAATTAACTCTATACAAAAGTTAAAAAAATACCCATATAAAAAAAAGAAAGAATATTACATAGAAAGGAAATGTCTAACTAACTGATCTAACGGGGGGACTGGGAATGGGAGGTCTGCCACTGGAGACAAATCCAGGAGGATGCCATGGATAACCCTACAGAGGGAGTTAACGAAAGCAAATCACCAGGTTTCTTGAGCGTCTTCCGGGAGCTGTGGAGGAAGTGTGTCTGGAAGGTGTGTGGCCACTTGTGTGGACGCCAGTGTCTTCTGTTTTTTGGAACTGCAGCAGGGCTTGAAAAGACGAGGATCGATAATCACTTCTCCAAACCGTCCTTTGTAGATGATCCCACAGCAGACCTTTTGTCTACAAAAAGCAAAGGGGAGAAAAGACAAGAGAACATTATTAATAAGTCAATATTATAACTGAATTATTTCCAAAGGGAGACAAAACTATTTAATAAATCTGAACAAAAGCCTGCCTTTTCCAGTAGGAACGATCCAAGAAAGAGAAGATGGAGGGAGTCGAACGTCTTTGTTTCGACTCGATGTCTGAACCGTCATCTGACTGGTTGCTGTAACTGGGAGACTGGGCAGGAGACACGCTGGAGGTCGTGCTGTGGGCATCTGAGTCTGCTTGGAAACAAAACAACACACACTTAGAGGACTGTCATGAGATTTATCTGGAAAACTGCTGACAGTTGTGACTTATTAGAGATATTCACCTACTTTCTAGGTGTTTTTGGGGGGAACTTTTTTGTTTTTGAAAGAGTTTTCTATTATTTCTCACCACTTGTGAAAAAGTTTTGATTTTTTTCCCCCTACTAATGCCATGCACATTTTTCCACCATTTTCTAGTGTTTTAGTGACCAAACAATTATCAAGAAATTAATCTGCTTCGTCTGATCTACAGTGCAAAACCCATAAGTTCCCAGTTTAGTACACTAGATGACCAAGAAACAAATCTGGCATCATTTTATATACATAATCCTTCAAGTTCCTTATGCTGTTTCAGCTCAGTAGCAAGCTTTCAATACAGAGCAGTTACACAGAGCATGTTCCAACACAAGAAACACAAGATGCTGCTTAACAGTCATTTTTAACTTTAACTTCAACTTCTTTGGCAAAAACTAAAATTGACAGTGTGCATTGCATTTATATATGCGAGACCAATATACTTTAAATCACCGTGTTTCATGTCTGACTCGTTCTTATTAACTAAATGTGACTTAATATTTAAAAAACAACTTACTTTGTCTCTTTAACTTGTGAAGTTTCTTTAGCTTGCTTTTCTTCTTGCCGTCACTGTTCTTGATCTTCTTGGGTTTTGTCACCTTGAAGCCCGGCCCAGCTCTGGCATCCACCACCTGGGTCAGATCAGCAAAAAGATGTCAATTCAAAGAGTCTAGCATCAGACAAATATGACTCTTATTATAGTGTCGAGGCATCACTTACATGGTTCCAGTTCTTCTTGGAGCCATGAGGTAGCTTCTTCCACCTCTTCACCAGTAACACACAGGCGTTGCAAATGTCTCCAACACGATCCTCTGACAGTCTGTTAAATGAATAAATAAATAAACATTAACACACACACTGAAACAGATAAACAGAGTCATTACTTAAGTTAAACAGTCCCAAAAACAAGCAATAATTACACACCAAACAACACACAAACGCTCAATGTAAAATGAATGAATGGGAGCTTATACCCAAAACAGAGCCTGAAGGTCTCCTCATATCGACTGCTGTCTGTGAACCGGGAGCTGGACGACTTGGTCTTGCAGATGCAACAGCCGTCGTTACTCCGGTAGATCTTTGACTTGTGAAAGCCAAACATAGTCTGTCTGTTGTTGGTCAGAGATGTGGCAAAAAAACCTGCAAATGTGACAAAAGAAAAGATAAACAACAAAGCTCGGTAATCGTCCCAACCCCGTTACAAGCACCGTGGCTGTGTGCAGACAGTTGCGCTTTCTACTACTAAAGAAGGGGGCGGTCCCTACAGGCGCGCAGACTGATATGAGCGAGCAATTCTTAAAACCATAATTTCAACACATCCCGTATGAAGAAAACACTGTTTTATTGCAGTGCATCACATCTGCAGCACACAAACACTTCAAAAACCTAAATTAACTTTGATTAAAGCAAATAAATAAATAAAATCATCCAAGTGTCTTAAGGAATTTTAATCCCAGCCGCGGGAACACATTATAAACAGATAACACCGACATTACATATATATTATAACCTGATATTATCGGTTTTGTTGAAAAAGGAAACAAAGCTTCAGGAGCAGTTGGGTTAGATTTAATACAGGTTGCAAACTTTCACATGTTCCGTCCGGTTAACGTGAGGTGAATCACAGAGACGTTACACCCACCAGCACAAGCGTTTTACTATCGTCCACTGTCGTTAATGTGACATTTCTGAACATTTAAAACCTTGCAAATTTGCACGAGCACTTAAGCAATAATCGACTGACGACAATGGACATTGTTTGGCTGCGTGCTCGTCTGCGGCGAGAAGTCGAAACAAAAAGCGGGCAATAGCTCTTTCTGAAGTAAGAAACAAAAAGCTACCGGGCTACTCGTTGAACTATGTGTAACACGCGTGTCTAAACGACACACCACTGTCCACTCGGTACAATGCATGTGTGTTGTCAGTATTTTATTAAAATGCAAAAAGTTGAGGTAAACCCGTGTTCCCCTTTTAATTCAAACTTTTGCCCGCTAGAGCGCCAAATGCGGCTCATTGTTGTTAGCTGTTAGCATGCTAGCTTAGCCGAGTCTGCTACCTTCACCACGCCACGCTCTCGTTCACTTCCACGTTATCCCATTGTCGAGTCGCTTACTCTTTGTACATTTAGCCCGCTGCAACTGCAAACCCACGCGTCAGGCTAGGATCACAACACACCGCGACGAGTCCGTCCACACACAAACAAACCAGCACTATTTCACAAGTGTAATTTCTGTGTAAGAGAAATAACAGCGTACTTACGGAACAAAAACTTTGAATCTTCGCCGTATTCTTTTCACGCACTGCGCATGCTCTTACTACTGCTGCATACAGCTGGCCATTAGAATCTCATTTACATAAAAAGCCGTAATGAAAAGGCTGAGCGTACAATGACCATATAAGGAGTGCGACCGTTGAGTTTGAACCATGAGATAACCAATCACGGCTATCCTTGCGTAGTTTTAAGAAGCAGTGGATTATGGGAGGTGAAGTGAACGAGCGAGGGAACGCTGTTCCCCCACAATCGTTAATGGCCTACTGTTAAACTCAAAGTCCCATAAACCACCCGGCCCGAGGCTTTAAAGAAAAACAGGCTTCTGACATGGCGCGAAAGAGTTTGTTTACATTTTTTTCAGCCGAGAAAGCGCTCTAAGCAGAGATTATACTGTTTATCTATCAAAGAACCGCGCGTTAGCAAAATTACTATCAAATCACTGCTGTATTACTTCATAACTACGATTTCATTTGACACAAAAGTGACTATAATTGTTAGATCAGGGATTCAGTAGCGGTTTTAATTATTTTTATGTTAACAAATGTAAAGTGGAGGAAAAGGCTGCAGCCAACTGTTATTGTCATCATTACAGAAATTGCAATGATAATTTCCAAAAGCTTCACCTCAATCAAATTGCTTCTTTTGTTCTATTATTTAGACCAAGAGTCTAGAAATCAAAGGTATTCAGTTCACTATTATTGAGTAAAACCAGTAAATTACTTATGTTTAAGAAGCTGAGAGCTGTGAATTTTTGAAGTAAACTACATTTTTCAACCCAGAAAGCACATTCAGCAGATTATAA
Source organism: Selene dorsalis (assembly GCA_900303245.1). Classification (NCBI taxonomy): domain Eukaryota; kingdom Metazoa; phylum Chordata; class Actinopteri; order Carangiformes; family Carangidae; genus Selene; species Selene dorsalis. The sequence continues at coordinate 16,088 of OMNW01031486.1, forward strand.
ATATTATATGAACGACTGATTCACTCTAACACAATAAAACCCCTCTTAATGCATTACAGATGCTTTATTCTTAATATATTTTTACACTGTACACTGTTGCTCACTTAGTAAACACTACATTACACAGCTATGTCAATAAATGTACAACCGTATTGGAAAACAAAAATATATATCTCCCAAGATGCTCATGTGTGGGTCGTACACAGACGAGTACAACACAGTCATTCCAGACATTGTTGGCACAGAAAAGAAGTCCTTCACATATCAAATCTCTTATTCTGCACAGTAAAGTTTGATGTATGTAACGGAGGAGGGTCCGGTAATACCTCAAGACACCATGATATTGAGTTTGTTGGGGGCTGAATTTTCTCTTGTGGATATTGCATAGCAAGAAACCATGATGACAAAATCTGCAGGGGAAAAAGAGCAGTCCTTTTTGCTCCTCACATGGGGAGCAGGAGATCATCCTTCATTACGAGCCATCTACGTAGATCATCACGCTATCTTTGTTCAGAGAAGAGGGCAGATGTGTAAGGGCTGGGATGATGGTCAGGGAAAGGGCTGGTTGGAGGTATTTACACGAAGGCTGTCATTGTGATCAACTTTGCACAGAAAGCTGGGTCAAGCATCACTTGGAGGACTTGTGTCTGGAACACAAACCAAAGACTTGGGGTACTTTCTTGTATAGCCCACTGAATATTACTGTCCATCGCTGTATACAGTCTGAAGCCACACAGTCTTATTATCATGCAAGAGGGATCATTTTCTCTTCTGAAGGTATTCCATGTAAAAGATTTGCATACTTGTACATTTCTCAGGGAAAGGCCCAAATGTGATGGCCTTTTAATTCCTCTGTAGGTGAATCATCTTCCACTCTACAAACCTCCCTGTCATACACATACTTATAAAGCATACTTCTACATCATTTGCTTTGAGCTCTGCGTTATGACATTGGAATCTGAGTTGACAACAGAGCAAGCAACTTGACTGATTTAACAAAATAATACTGTTTTTCTCTGAAAATATATTAACAGCTTTGATCCTCGCTTTCCCTTAAATATAGCCATTGTCAGCAGTTCACGATAACAATGAAAATATTTAGCTTTCAATAAAACGTTATAGCACAAGTAGGTCATCGTCAGTAATGTGAAAATCATGGTTCATAATAGAAAACATATTTTAACATCTAATGGCAACATCATTGAGGATAAAAATAACAACATATCTTGAAAGGCTCATTGCACTTCATATATGGCAAATGTAACAGTAGCTTTAATATAAGCCAGAAAATGTCCTTTGTTCAAGTCTGTTTCTGCATATAAAAGGTTCCATTATTCTTTTTAGTGGTCCCCAGCGATCTTCCTGGTCACGTACAACTGGTGGGAAGTTGGTCGGTTTGGTTTAGATTCCAACACCTTTGACGAGCGAAGCCTCCAGGGTGATGTTGAACTCCTGCAGAGTCTGTAGCACTCTGATCAGAGAGTTCACCAACGAGCGGTCCTTAATCAGTGCTGTGTCTTCGTACATCTGAGCAGTGATTGGACAGTCTGCGAGCAGAGCTATCCAGTGATGCAGCAAATGGTCCCTAAAAGCAGCAGAAAACACACACATGAAGTCAGTGAAGCAGTTTAAAACTATAAAAACATTCAACTGCTGAATTTTTCCTATATTAATAATTAAAAATCAAGTCAGTGTAAAAAAATCAATGATGGACTACTTTTTTTCAGTAGGTCAACTAACTGATTTTAATTTTCTATATATGAAGGAACAGAGCTTTACACCAAGACACAAAGTACAAGATCATTATGCGTCCAATACAAGGGCACATAGACCCCTCAACCGAAGAATCATTGGATTCATGAATCCATCAAGGAGAGATCATTTTCTCTTGGCTCCTTGATGAAGGGTCAGACACAGAGCAGTGCATCCACTTCAGCTGCAGGGACAGGGGGTTTTATCTAAGGAAATATGTCTCATGGTGTTAGTGAGTGCTGCCTGCCTACCTTGCACCCAGGCAGACGAGCATCTGGAACTTTCCATCCTTGCCGATATTTCTGGATGTGTTGTTGATGGCGCGCATGAAGCGGCAGAAGTGGCGCACTCTGGTTTGCCAGTTTTCGTCTGGAGCCACCTCCCGCTGCTCTGCACTTTCAAAGTACACTTGTGCCTTTTCTGTTGAAGCAGATTAAAGTTAAAATACAAACCAGTTAGCCACTGATTGTAGAGTAATACTAAGATCTGCCTGCTGCAACACTTAATCTAAAATCTTTTGTGTTTCAAACAGACAAAGCAGGCTTTTCTATCACTTTTTTTATCAAGTATCACTCAACATGAATATTTCCAGCCTTCTCAGATATTTTACATACTATAGAAAATAATGAGTGACTGAATGATGGATACACTACTTCAGTTTCATGTCATGTCATGTCACTCTCCTCGAGCTACAAATAGTAAAGTGTATTTTCTTAAAATTGTTGTTGTTAGAGACAAACAGATGTTTTGAACAGCAGAGAACTGGATCATGCTGCAGGAGAATGTTATTTCAACATTAATTTAAACTGACAGCTGCAGTTCTGAGCTTTTAACGGTCAATTTGGGGTGGAATATCACATTAAAGACTTAAGGAGGTAATGTTATTAAGTCTTTACCTAGAAAGTCCCAGATGAAGACATTCTTAAAGAGTCGTGGTGATTTGAAACCGTGCTGGAATACTTGCTCCAGAGCCCAGACGAGGCCGTACTCCCCACAGAGGAGAAGCGTCAGGCTGCCTCTCTGTAGAGACCAAAAACAAGAAGATGCATAGAGTTAGACTAGAAACTAAAGGTTGGCGTGTGCTTTCAAATTAGAAAACTATAAAATAATTTGTAATTCAAATTCTCAGGTCGAGCTTTCCCATTAAGATACCAACGCAACTGCTGAATATTTTGCCGGAAAAGAGGGAAGAAGGAGGAAGGGTGGAGGAAGGAAAGTGCAGCGATTAGAGTGCGCTGGACACAGCTGTCTCTCAGGTCATATTTCATCTCAGGAGGAAACAGCAACTTTTCAATAATAAATCGTTATGTCGAAAGGGAAATGTATTTAGATTTCTGATGAACGCTTGCGGAATTAAACTGCTGACTGAATGTTCATTTTCTGGTTCAGTGAAAGAAAGGGTTTGCAGTTTTTCAGTTTGAGTGTAAAAACATGTCCATTAGCCAAGTGGGCAAGCTATTGTGACTGACATACTGCATGACGCAACAGGTACACTATAAATATAGTAACAAACACAACAACGGTGAATAAAGTGCATTTCAATTTTAGGATAACCTTTAATCCTTGGCAGACTCCCGTTATTGTTCTGTCAATTCAATTCAAATTTATTTATAGAGCACGTTTCAAGCACACTGAAGTCAGGCCTGGAATAAATGAGATCATGGATAGCTTTCATTTAGTCATTCACTGAATGAGAAGAAAGGAAAGATGCCTTGAGGGCAGAGTCAAAGATCATGGCAAATATTTTAGTTTAAGGCTTTAAATGGGTGAAAACCAAGGTTAAGGCCACATGTGGTTGGTGAAGAGAATGGGGCCAAGGTCAGAGCCTTGGGGGACCCCACATGACAGGTTTGCTGAGGTGAAGAAGCATCTATGTATGTTGACTTAGATTTATTTGTCAGATAGGAGCTGAACCAATTCAATGTTGTGCCAATAACGCCAATGTCATGCTTTAGACAATCTATTAAGATGGTGTGGTAACAGAGTTGAAAGTAGCGCTGAGGTCCAGTAGAATGAGGATAGCACAGTTACTAAGAATCATTGTTTTGGTAAGGTAGCAGTTTAGACAAAATACAATTTAGAAATGGTCATTTTAGGACAGATCTGTGGTTACTGGGTGATGGAGGGTCTGGGTTCAGTCTTTTAAGTGTGGGCACAGTGCTAAAGTACACAAAGCTGTTTATAATGAAAAGGATGCTGGGACCACTGAAGTCAAAGGCCTGTCTGTATTGTAGAGAGGTGGAGCAAGAGTGAAGGGGATTTCCATTATAGAAAAAAAATTCTTTGTACCTTCAATACACAATGGATGACTTTTAAAACCTGCAATCAACAACAACTACAATACACTTCAAGAATCTTCACTAGGTATCTCCTTTGAATTACAATTATCTCTCTACCCATTTATAAGAAGTAACTATTAGTATTGGTGTTTTGTAATTGATGCCTCTAGAACAGGAAAAATATAGGACACCATTCTGATAATAAAAACAACAGGAGCAATTCTCCTTTAAAGTGATGAAACAATGGAAATTATAGCACATGGTGCACAGCTACTGGGGGGCTTGGGGACCATCAGAGCAGAAAGCTGCTTTTCCTCCTATGTGATGAATAATAGAACTACATGTTGGGGCCTGTCTGGACTGTCGTCTCTCACCTCCTTCTCCGGCTTGTGGAAGTGCTTTACAATTCCATTGATGGCCTCTCCCACTCCCTCCTGGATCTGACCTGTGTTTAACTCTGGGTGAGGAGAAAAAGACAAACAAAGATGCTGTGGGACAATACAGACACACAGAGGACAAACAAACACTCCCATCCAGGTTTTAGCTGCTTGTCACTGAGTTTTCTCATTCATGCATTCACATTTTTAACCACTGAAGGTATTGTGAACAAAACTTCAAGCATTACTGAGGGCAATAAGTTGGGGACACTCAATCTCAAACTGAGGAGAAAAGAGGAAAATCCAGAGGTGGCAGATGTTTCCTCTCAGCTAGAATATAACAAACATCTACAACACGGTTAGAGAGGAGTTTGCAGAGAAGACGCAGCTGAGGAACTTACTTGGTTTGCTGTTTGGCGAGATGGTAACAAACCTCCTCATCATCCCCGGGGACTGTTGCATCGGGGGTGTGCGGCACATCCTTTCATCGTTCTCTGTGGTTGGGGTCATCAGCTCTCCCACCAGGATCCGCTCCAGACTGCCGTCATCCACGCCCTTTCCCAGCCAGCGGCCACATGGAAACCTGTCCCACAGAGAGGGCCAGTTCACACTTTGACAACTGTCTGGTCAAATCGATGCTCAGTGAAATTTCCTCCCAAGGTGTGCTTACTTGTACGTGTGGCCTGTGATTTCGTTACGGACCACAACACACTCCACAAGCCACTTGGCATAGAGTCCTGTGTTATCGTGGCCCATTTGTACTGTGGTGAGTTTGCCCAGATTTTGGCACTGAGAGGGACAAGAAGCATGTTAGTGTAAAGCACCCAAACCAAAGAGTGAATCCACATGACAAGACATTAGCTCACATTGTTACAGGATGATTATATTATACTATCTATTTTCATGGTTTTGGTCATTCATAGTTTGTTAAATGAAAAGAAATCGAACAAAAAAACACCATTTTACTGACACCTTTGGAAGACACAACAGTTTTTTCTACTGACATGTCAGTCTACTCTAGTCCAGTCTAGTGAGTCCACTTTAAATTTTACCATCAAATAATATGGTTTAGATAAACTGGGTAAACAGCAGGCTTGGTGGCAGCACCTCTGTTGCTCCTTACAGCACTAAAACTGTAAAAATAGACTAAAATTACAAAATGTTGCAATAAAGAGGAATTACTCTTTATCAGAGACTTATCACCAACCTCGAAAGTGATCTCCAGAGTATTTCTGGGGACCTGCAGGACTCCAGTCTCTGCCAGCTCACCAGAAACACACACCCAGGGATTGGCGGTGAACATAGAGCCACCAAGCTTCTTACTGGGAACAACCACCACATGGTAGGGTATCACTGGTGGACAGACAAACAAAAACATCATATAGGATCACAGAGAAGACCTAGTTTAGTGATATTGTTGCCATGTTGTGTGGGATCAAAACAGCACTTACTGATGGTTGTAAAGACGTTGGTGAAACAAAAGTAGTCCACAGCATTAAAGGAAAGGAGATGGTATAGAAACTGTTCCTTCTCATCATCACAGCGGAGGAAGGCATAGCGCTTGTAGAGTTTTCTGAAAGAAAAAGCTCATTTAGTGTGACAATAAACATTCATTTTTATACCCAGAAAACTGAATGATTTAAATTATTTTTCATGGTTAAATGGTTCCACTGCTCAACAGTGACGGTAGCAATGGAAAGAGTTTATTTATGTAGGAGCAAATGAGCAACAAAGTGTGTTTGGTGTTTGGTTTAATATAAAGTAGAACAAATGGCTGTATAAGGTCACAAAGGCAGACAGACATCCCTGTGACCCAGTTCACCACTCAGATATCAATTATGAAGAGCACAGTGAATTATTTATGTGGCAGTGGACTGCAGAATGATGCTTTGCAATTTCAAAAGAGTAAATGTATTATAAATGGGCACCTAACATATCATCTTAATTTCATATGAGACAGACATTCCTACACAAACAAATGGACAGGGTTAGGACAACAGGTAGGAAAAGATACACCCTGATGTTTATATTGTTGTATTCAGACTCATTGTTGTAGTTAATTAATACTGGAAGTGTAACTAAGAGTATTTTTTTCTCACTTCGTCAGCTCGTGGTCTGAAAGCAGCTGCTTCAGGTGTCTGGAAAGCAGCTTCTTCTCCATAGAGAGGCGAACCCAGGCTCTGGCCTTCCCCACATCCGTCTTGATCTCGCTGATGTTCTGAATGTGTCTGAAAAATAAAATAACAGACCAGACATATGTCAGATGATGAAGATGTCATTGCAGGAGCTTTTGCCCCCTTTTTCATTACGTGAAAATGAGTTCATACGTCCATGCAACACGTCTGGAGAAGATCTTTAACTGCATCAAACACATCACTGTGAATGTGCACCAAACGTTTTTGTATCATTTTGTCAGTAAGTGTGTGACCACTAAGTTTTATAGCTGCAAAGGAAAAATTCCACAGTGCACTTTGTTTCCAAACATCAAAAAGGATTTTTAACATGCAAAAAACACCCTGGGCCAGATGAAGCTAAAGGCAACTGGTGCTCTTCATTTCATGGTACACTGCACTGCCCACAAGAGTAATAATGCACAATCAAACCATTGTTGTTGTCTGTGTACTCTCATGTATTGACAGCAAACAAATGTTTTGGGTTGCTTTTAACATAAACGTCCTTGTTTCAATGAATTCAATTAATCTGCTTCTCTAATTATGAAATCCATAAAATATCATGCAATGGTGAAAAAACTTCAGCCACAAGTTTTCAAACGTTGATGTCTTTGAATTTCTAGTTTGGTCCAACAAGCAGTTAAAATGCAGAAGATATTTCATATATAAAGCAAAGCAAATTCTCTTGAAACACTGCAACCTGTGAACATTTTGCATGTTGGCTTAATAAAATGCAAGAGTTATCAAAGGTTTTTGGCAAGTTTCAGTATTTGCTTATCATTTGACAACTGAAAAAAAGGGATTCATCACCTCAGCATTACCAGTCTTATATTGAAACTCTTAGATACTGTGATAAGTGTAACACAAATGCATAGTGAGAGTCTTGGTTTTTGTTAAAGACAGTATCTGTGTCATCATTGATGAATCTTTATCATTTCTCCTGACCCTGTATTTCTCCAGCACCATTCAGCCTGAATCACTGTTACAGCCACAGACATGAATGTCTTATTCTGGCTCTGAGACTCCCTGAGTGTGCGAGGTGGTCCCATGCCATCGCTCGGAGCCACTATCATGCCTCTGATGTCCAGACACATTCCCTTCCACTCCACCTGTGCCATAAGCTCGTCTGCTAAGAGCTCGTCATGCCTCCTCCTCCATCCCCCTCACCGTCTCCACCCTCAGCTCTCACTCTCCCCACGTAACCCAGTTTCCTCTGCTCGTTATCTCCATGGCAACAGAGGAAAACATCTACTATGTGTACTACCAGTGTCTACCTCTTACTTAGAAAACACTAAGTGACAGACATATGAGGTCACCATCTTTAATAAGATGAAAATGTGGGAACTTTTAAGATTAACCCCTTATTTTTAGTAAAAATATTTACTGTCTGTTCAGACAATATCATCAATTATTACATCTCATTAAGGGAGGGTGGTGCCTCTGTTGACGACCATGGCACCAGACGTGTGCGTGGAGGAGGGTCTGTGTATCAGCAGAGTAGAGCTGAGTGTGTGCCCTGAGCTGACCCCTCCTCTCTGCTCAGTCAGACTGGCGGGGGGTCTGATAATTAGGCTGGAAGTAACGTGTCCTTACACGGTCTCACTCCGCGCCGCCAACACGCAACGCAAGCCCCGGCTCATCAGCTCTTGCTGGGAACGGTAGACAACATGATGACAGTGATGGCTGCCATCGCCCCCACACACGCACACAGGTGTTAAAGCATTCATGTGAGACACAGAGGCTCTCAAGGTCACCGAAACGCTGTGTTTTCTATTGTATAAATACTATGGAGTAAAAATCAATGAGGACAATAGGTCTAGGACTGTGGTTGTATAATTGCAGCGTCACTTGTTCACATGTGACTGGGAACATTGCTGCATGTCATCTCCTCCCTCTTTCCCAGTCTCATATCATACTATCTCTGCTATTTGATCACATGCAAAAAGCTTCCCCACCACTAGAAGTTATAACTAGATGCTTAATGGTTGTTTGCCTCGGTCACTAAGACCGGTTTCAGGTTAGATCCCTGTCTATCCAGAAAAATATGAAATATTGACCACTGTGAAAGTATGATCAGTCAACTCGTATTTTGTGAGGTCACTGCACCCTTGACCTTTGGCCCCCAAAATCTAATAACCTTAATAATGACCTTTAGCCACTGCAAACCTATCAGTTAATGTTTGGGCCAAATTTAAAGACGTTTTGTCATGGCATTGCTGAGATATTGTGGCAATGAGAACTAGACATACAGACAGACACACAAAGTGAAAAAAAATATGCCTCTGCTTTCTTATAAGCTTTACAATCTGGCCAACATGCTATGTGTGTAGATCACTGTCTTTGTTTATATAGCACTATATGTTTCAGCAATGCATGAGTACATGTGCTTGTACATGTGTGGTTAGCATTTTATGATAATTTATCTTGGTATGTGATCTTATCATACCGCCTCAAGCTTGCACTTGACAGGACAAAAATATAAACCCTGCTATTAGTCAAAGCACAATCATGTCAAGTATTTTCGGGGGGCTGTTTTATGCCTTTATTATGATAGGACAGCTGGAAAAGACAGGAAATTGGGAGCGACAGACAGGAGGAACGACATGCAGCAAAGGGCTGCCAGGGGGGGAATTAAACCCTGGGCCACTGTAGCAAGGACCATAGCCTCTGTTCATGGGACGCCTGCTCTACTAACTGAGCTATAGCATAGTATCATGTTAAATTGTTTAGTTTACTCAAGCAAAAAACATATGCATAGTCTGGAAATATATGAAAAAAGGGTGATATTGAAATAATCAGTAGTTATTATTATTCAGGTCCATATGGGTTAATTTGTCTACGGAGTAAAAATGAATCACAGTAAAACCCAGTAAAGTATGATATAGAAATATGGTAGATTATTTTCTGTCAAACCAGTTGCAAAGATACACTCTGGATTAATCATGGTCCATTTTATTTATTAAGACCGGCGTGGTTATGAAGAAGTACTTTCAAACGCTGCAAAAACAGGGCTCTGAACATTTTAAGAGACTCCTCACACTCTCTCTGCCTTTTCTTCCAGATGTTGCCCTCACATAAACACTATCGCAGCATCAGGTGCAAGAGCACAAGGCTGCTGAAAAGCTTTCTGCCACAAGCTGTAAGATTTTTAAATAAAAACTGAACTTCTACTGATCTCCGAGAAACATTTTCTCTGTTTTGAGAAACCTCCCCAGGCTGATTACATTTGGCCTAAACGTCCTGTATGGTGCTTGTTTGGAGACACAAGTGGTAAGAATGAAGCCCATATGTTTATTCTTGTGTTATTTCATTGAAACAATATAAAATAAAAATTGATTATTGGTCTCTCTGAGAATACATTTGTGGATGTAGAGACTCTTTTTAGACAATTATTATGATGGGAAACAGGTTGTGACAATTTGATGCTGTTTGACAGTCTCCCACAGGGGGGCAGTCTTAGCCTTACTTACTTTCCCCACATAATGACCATCAGCTGGTGCCGATTTTAAACATCTGTTTGTACACTTGATGAAATTAAGTGACGCAATCCCCTTGCTCCTATATTGAGATGGACATCGGTTCCCCTCTAAACTGCCCCCAGTCCTCCTCACCTCATGTCCTGGATCAGGGAGACTTTCAGAGGCGGCATGGCTAAACCACCACCATCAGATTTACGTCGCTCAGTGTCATGAATAAAACCTGAAATGTGGGAAATAAAGAATTCTTCAGTGTAAATGCAAGTTGATAATCAATTGTGCACATTAAGGGAACTGTTTCAGTCTTTACCTGGAGGTCCCAAACCACCTGGAGTTGCATTCTTCTTCTCTTTACTCTCAAGGTAGTGCAGAAGGTGGGACCACAAGGCTGATTTACCCTGAAAGATGAATATACAGTGGAGTCATTGTTTGTTCTGAGAGCACCTCAGATCCTTTACCTCTAAAGGACCGATCAGGTGCATTAAAACAGAACAAGCTTGCTTTTCCTTACCTGTTTGACCTGCAGCCCGTGGCTCCAGATCCTCTCCAGCAGATCACAGAGGCTCGCAATCAGAGTGTTCTCCTCAACACCAGTGATGCTGACCTCTCCGTGACCCAGCTCCACGGCCTCCCGGCCCATCTTTTCCACCAGCATTCGCTTGGTCTATGGAGGAACAAGCAGATTAACACACACACTTGAAATTCCTGTGACAAAGCAATCAATCTAATAATACTGTGTCCACCTTACTTTAAGTAAGACACATAGTCTAACCTTATTCCTGCACTCCTTCAGCAACCCTTCAACAAACTTCCAGTTAGTCTGAGCGATGACAGATGGAGACAAGTTGGACAGTTTGGGCTGTCTGATGGTTGTGCCCAGGTTTCTGGCTTCCTGGATGTATTTCTGATAAAAGACAGGAAAGAGTGTAGTCAGCAATCAGGTAAAGCAAGAAACTGTCAGAGAATCAACTCAATGTGTGTGAAGGTTACTACACCATTTATTACAAGCAACCACTCCACAGTAAAGACAGAGGGAATAACTGGAATAACTGTAAGTGTTTAGTAATAGTTTGTTCAACAGCAAAAAGTGATGGACACTTTACTTTATAGACTCAATATTCAATATGTGTAGGTTTACACAGCCTATTACATCATCACATCATATACACTAAATCTAAGCCATTTTGATAATTATAGCAGACTGGAGTCTTCAGATATTGAATTACTACCCCCCCCGAGGGATGAAACTCATGAAATTGAAATGATTAAAATATTAGGCATAACCACTGAAAACTCTGACTTTTTTTGGCAAGTGCATTTACTCATACAAGAAGAACAAATATTTTGTGCTTCATTGCTTACTTTCATTACTCTTATATTAAACTCACTATGTTTCCAAGTTAATGACAAATTACAAAAACAACATTTCGAAGAAAATGTATCGAGATAAATGCACTTTTCTTCATTGATTTCATGTTCATGAGTTCCACCTGCCACAACCCCAGGCATAGATTATCAGCTAAAGCTCAGCTGGTAGTAGAGGTGTAGGAAGCAGAGGGAGGTAAAGACCACATGGCTGGACAGGTCATGTGGTCCGTGGACTACCAACACATACCACGTCCACAGTCACCGACTTTAGACAGGGCTTGAAGGACTGTGAGAGCCAGTAGTAGTCAAGAAACAGCAGGAGCTGCAGCTCCGGAAACAAACACTCTACATGCTGAGAGTGTGTGAACATGAGTGCAAGAGAGGCGGAGAAAGACAAAAAGAGACAGTGACCAGAAGTGTGAGGAGACAGGGTGAGAGCCAAGTCAAAATAAAGCTAACAGAGAACACATCATGCAAAATGAACAGAGACAACAAAGCACAAGGTGTCAATCCGTTTAAATATGAGCTGAGAGAACAAAACCCTGAGGCGACCCCTGACCTCTCTCTGGTCATTGTCTAAATAAAGGTGCTCAGCATGCTGCTTCTGTCGGTCCCTCCTCCTCCACTGGGCAGGTGCACTCCTCTTGGTCCATCTGTAACACAAAACAACACAACCCCAGTCAGCTTTACACTCAAACAGCCCACAAGATCAGCTTGAATAAAGGTTTATTTTAAGTAAAAACATTTCACGGGGGAAATTTTGATGTGATAGTAATGTGAAATATTCACTTGTTGCTGGTGGGCCCAGTGGAAAGCACATCAGACTGCAACCGAGGGAAGAAGCCCTGCTCGTAGCGTCCCTGACCGATCTTCATGTCCAGCAGGTGGGGGTGGAGGGCAGTGTGATCGATCTTTGACACTCTCATCTCAATGGCTTTCTCTGTGGAGGAGAGGTCGATGGTGAGGTTGCAGGATGCATTAAACACTTTCGTTTTGTTTCTTTACCCAAATCATTGCTGTTGTTTTCATCGTGGAGACGAGGGTGAGTAAGTGTCTGTGGCACAACAACGTGTCTTTGTTAGCAAATACAATTTATGAGATCATCCTCGTCATGACTTCTGCTTTTTCTGTCCAAGTGAATATAACACCAACTTATCATTTAGCACTTGCAAATACAACATTTTAAGGATGTTGTATAAGTACACTTTAAATATATATATTTTTTATCTTCTCATCATTATTTCACAAAGCTCACAATCTCTGCAGCCAATTGTGTTGAGAAACCAGCATAACTGTGACTAAGTACCTTTTATTTCTCATTTAGCAACTGATTGACAACAGAAGAAAGAGAAGTTAAAATAGAAAAAAAAACATTTTGTCCTAAACACCCACAGAACCCAAAAGAAAGGAAAGAATAAAAAGGCCCAGAATTGTTTTTCTTAAAGAACCAGCTCATCCATGAATGCAGCTTTAGACAGTGTTTTTCTGATGCCTCATTACAGCACACCCACACATGGATGAGTTTAGACCTTAAATGGGTTACTTCATACTTCATACAGTGCTTACAAAGTGCAAAACACAGAAGATGATGTACAGATGATGTAAAGTGCAGTGTGAAAAAGGTGAAAAAAGGAGAGACTGTCTGTCTGAAGTTGCAATTCACAGGTACAAAGATTTAAATCCCTGAAAAAAATCATTATCACCAATTCACCCACATGCTGTAATTACAGAGATGAGTTTGAGTGCATTTAATTGTTCACCAAGCTTAGTAAAAACTGACTTGTGTGCAGTGCACAGAGGGGCTCACGGAGGAATCTTGCATCTTCAGTGAAAAGTGAACAAAACACATTTACCAAGAAGGTTTTGAAATAATAAAAGGTTTTGTTTTCATTATTTATTATGATTATCACGAAGTCAAGTTCAATGGAGGTTCATCCATTCTCTGTGAGTGCACCTATCTTAATGCACTGCACACATGTTCAAAGAGCTGCCACTCAGGGATATTTAAGGTCACAAGAGCAAATATTACGACGGTGGGTCTTGTCGTTCTCGAGCCCAATGGCATGAGGTCCAGGAGCAACAAAATCAGCTTTCTCATATCGCTTTTTTAGCAGGTTGTCTGCAAACAAGACAGCAATTATCAGTCAGTTAAGTGAAGAGGGGAAATATCCAAGTCTGCTCACCTTGACATTCATTTGGATTTCAAATTAAAGGAGTTTAAAGAGGTTTGCTTTAATTACATCCCCCCAAAAGATTTTATATTGGCTTTGGCTTTACACAGGTTCATAATCCAGTGTTATAGAGGCAAACTTTTTTTACTGTCTCCAATTAATACACTATAGTGTCTTCTAACTAAAACCTTAAGCTTTATCACAGCAAATCAGAGTTTCCTTGCTAGAGGTGTTTATCCTAGGAGGGAGTCAGGCCCAGAGAGCTGAACAAATCCTGTACAACATTTGATACTTTGAAAGCAATCCAATTATGTTCAAAGATTTCCCAACGTATTTTTAATGTTGTTAAAGCCTGAGTGCTTGCAAAGATGTTCAGACTGATCATTTGTCCTCACCAGCTTCTTCAATGTTTGTGCATTTCTGGTACATCGAGGTGCGAAGTGTGGGCGTGCGGACGTTCAGCATGCGGATCTTATCCACGCGGGAGTCAAACACCCTCAGCGTGTGCTCCTTCTCCTCATCATCATGGCAGAGGATCTTACTGTCGATGAAAGAGGCAAACATCTGCGTCTCCAAGAAACGAGACAGGAAGGGCAGGTAGGGCTCTGGCTGGTCAGACAGGAAGGAGGCCTGCACACACACACGCACACATGAAATTTAAAAGATGAGTAATTCAATGTTGTAAGTTCTGCAAAAACAACACCCTTCACTTTACTGTTAACAAACCATCTGTAGCACTTCACCTTGTCAAAGTTCTGCATCTGGTCTCGATTAGTGAACCAGGACTCTTTGTCCTGGCTCGGCTGGATGACAAACACCTCATAGTCCGCGAACATCTGGGTGAATCGGTTGGCGAAGACCTCGCGCACTTGGATGTTGAGCTGGTGCATCTTTAACTCCTCCTCATCACACTGGACCCTTGTGTCCTTATTAGTGCTGGCATCCTCTCTCACCTCCAGCTGATGAGCACAAGCATTCAGTGTGACACACACGGAGGAAAACATGAAGGAAAAATGAGTAAGAAAGAAGTGAGGAGCAAAAGAAATAGCAGTGTATATTTTTCATCTGACTGTTATCACAGGCTGCTAATGAAGCAGCGAGGTTATGGGAAAGGAAGTCAAGGGCATCTGGGAATTTATGGCCCAATTTTAAGAGACACAGAAGCTCTTTTTTTAGCATGTCAGTGGGTCAGCTGGACAGACGCACAAACAGGCCCGCCACTGTATGCACACGTAACTGCAAAACAAAGTCGCAGTCCAGTGACATGAAGCAAGAATCTCTTTAATCACGGACTTGTTCCCTTGGATTAAACTCAGCATGAGTTTAGATAAGAATAATTATAAGTGAGGACTGACCTCGTAACTGGAAAACTATACACAGACAGTCAGCTAATCCATTCATGGAAGACTATTGCTGGCACAAGTGCATAAGCTGATTAGCCTGCACATACAGAGACTTTCTCTAATTAGCAGCCAATTGATTCATGCCCCAGTCTGACAGCACTGTAAGTATTTCATTATACTACTTACTATAGATTGTAGCATACTCAAGCCAAATAGAAATGAAACTGTAAAGATGCACACTACATCTGTTGATGTCAGTGTTTATAAAGGTTTCTGTCACTGAGGCTGTGAGATATCGACCAGCAGCTTTTTAAAGGCAAATGGAGTTGATGGACTGATATGTTTCTTGGATGAAGAGCAAAACATCTTCAAGGCTCCACACGGCCGTAGGAGGGAACCATAACACAACACTGATCTGAGGGCAGTTACACAGGGAGCTATATGAGCATGAACATGACTGTGAAAAACAATTGTGCAGAAAATCCATAATAACTTGTGTTTTGCCCTTTTGTGTCGTTAATGATAAAACATGGTTCTAGTCCAATGTGTGACAGAAAGGTCACCCCTTTTGTTTACCGTCTTCTACTGCAGTAATAGCTGTAATGTAATAATGCCGTAACCCTTTTACTTCATGTAGAAATATCATCCCATTTCTTTTTCTGCATTTTACCTTGTTTAATTAAGACTGGACAAACAAAGTGGCACATGTATGAGAAAACATTCATATTTATAGTATTAACATAATGTGAGTGTTTAAACTACATTTGCAGGGCTGGTTTCAGATTGAATGTGTTAGTTAGTGAAATACAAAGTATTGCTCAATCATAAAATCAAGATGTGCACAACTATTTTATTATTATTTGTTCACTGTCTCACTTGCTCCAAATGAATTCAAATTCTGTAAAATAAAACTGTCCATAAATTAGATCATAATTATGAAAATATTAGTCTTAGTGATGTCATGAAGATCTGCAATCTTTTGGCATTGGTGTGATATTGCATTTTTATCATCTAAGGTTTAAGTTAAACCCGAGAACAATAATTGGACCAGCATATTCATGGTTATTTGTGCAGCCGTTTTTAATGATTGACATCACATCATTCCTCACCTTGTCCAGGCTGACTCCTGTCCTCTTGACCAGAGCCTGCAGTCTGGCGATAGTTTCATTCTCTCTCAGCAGGTAGGAGTTGAGGGGCGAGGCCAGGTTTCCATTGCGCTTGTCTGAGACCATATCAACAGATCGGAAGCTCCGGTACTTGGCCTGGCTGTCGCTGGAGTGAATATTTCCCTCTGGAGACACGCCGAAGGACATGAGCACCTCTGAGATCTCCTGGATGAACTCTAGCTTGTTGGGAAACTGGGGTAACTCCTCTGGCAGTTCGATGAAGTGGTTATCGATGTCCACAAAACACAAGTTAGCCTGGAGGAAAACAAGGGACAAGATAATTAATTATAAAAAAAAACCCTAACATGTCTGACAGTACATTGTACTTTAGGCTCATAGTTTGTGTATAAAACAGGAAATGAAATAACTGAACTAACTGATAACTGTCAAACTGGAACGACAGGCTGAGAGTAGAACAGTACCTAACTTTGAAATACCCCTGTGAAATAGGCCTCCGTTCAAAATATCACAAGTAACTAGATACTTAAACAAAGTTGAATTCAGCATAGGAACACACTACGATGTGTCTGTACCTCCTGTGGCAGCTCCAGCTTGGTGCGGTCATCCTGTCCATTGGAGTGGAGGCCCATGAGATACGGCACAGGTGCGTCGAGGAAGTGGAGGAGTGAGGCGGGCAGGATAGGAACGTACACATGCTGCCACTGGAAGGGGAACATTAAGGCCGTGATGCTCTCCGCCACCGTCATCAGCCTCTGGTAATCTGTTTCACACAAACACACATACATACAAAAAAGTGAAGTTTGAGCCATATTTACAGAGCAGATCTTATTTATTTCCTGACTTCATTATTTAAAACCTTGACAACTGTAATGACTTTGAATGATCAATAGTGCTCCAACATTTGTTCCTCATTAGTGGTTTTAAAATCACTGTTTGCCTTGTCCAATGACGTTATAACTGGTGAATTCAACATTTACTGGACATGAGCAAGAGACTTCTAGTATTTCTGGTAAACTTCAAAGCTCATAGTGAAGAGATCAGACGGCGTATTGCTTGTGATGGCCAGTCTTCATAACATCTAAACAACAATCAAAATGCAGTTTTGGGACAAACTCTAAAAGAAAAAAGGGTTGCACAACACTTTCTTCATCTGTCATCCCCCAGCACCGCCTGATAAATGCTGTTTGTTGCCCCAAAACACATCTGCAGTGGTAACAGCATGTGACAGAAAAGTTGCGCAACATGACCGTCTGTTATTGCAGTGGGATTTTGTTTTTCATGCCTCAGCTCTTTTTGAGTGTGAAATCCATTAAACCGGCCCAAGTCGCATGATTAGCCAGCGCTGCTAATATTTACAGGAACCAGAGTGAAACCACACGGCTTCATCCATACTATTAGATGCAGCTTTGTTAGTGAGCACAGCTGAGGGCATCTCCTGATGTATGATTTTGAACAGCTGATAGAAATGTGAGAGAGAGAGAGAGAGAGAGAGAGAGAGAGAGAGAACGCCCTATCCTATTACAGTGTTAACTCTTTAGTCTGGTTATCTGTGTGATTCAGAGTTTTAAGGAATCAGTGAGTTTAGGGAGTGGATCCTGTGAACATTTGTGAACCACATTGTAACAGATAACACGGTCTGTACTATTTCAGAGACAACAGATGCAGCCAAGACTTGGGTCAAACATGCTTTAATTTGGAAAACACTTCTGGTGTATCCTCAACACCCTTAAGTACTCTTAATATCCATTGAGCGCTAGATAATTTCTAGAGGGACTTTTTTTTTTTAATGGAGCATCATTATGACGTTGCAGAAATACTACTGTAAATGTCACATCTACGAGAAAGAACTATCTTCCATTTTTATCCAGCTGTTAATCATCAGTTTGGCTCTATCGTTTCATTTTAAGAGGACGTCCTCTGCAGAAGGATCTCTGTGGCTTGCGTCCCTTGCAGGATCCAGACTCGTGAGCACAGCTTCCGTCAGCTGGTCCTGAGGCTAACGTTAAATTCCTTTGTCATGACTTCACACAGCAACCCTCCCTCGTGTTCAGGGTTTCGCACTTGACTCAGCTGGTAAACATGCAAATATGTGTCCAGTCCTCCTCATCTCCTCTGCGTTCCTGCTCTATCCTGTCGACACCTACTGCACATTCACAGCAGCAGCAGCAGCAGCAGCAGCAGCAGCTCTGCTTCTCCTGTTATGGTGCCAAAAGAAATACCATTCCTTCATTTGGTCATGTGCTGGTCCATGAGAAGAGACTCTCACCCCATCCAGGGCCTCCCCTCCTCCCCTCCTCCCCCCTCGCTTCCCCACTATCAGCAGCTTCCTCTCCCAGGACGGGGACAAGAATACTAACATCACCCGTCTGCTCAAACTAGGTCACCATGACAAGAAACTACTTTAACGTCAACTTACAGGGTCACATGCTCATACTGCTGCTCATACACACAGGACACATACCAGGACACATACCACACTGAGAACTGTTTGCAGCTTGGAGCTGAAGTGATGCCTGAAACTCTTCACTTTACAAACCTGAGTGCAACTGTAGGCACTACATCAGGCTAAAAATACACCCAACACACAGAAGTGAAACTGCTAAAGATCTTACATCTCAGTACTATTTCTGATCAAGTGGCTTGTTTGATAAAATGTGTGTTCGTTGTTAAAACAGACCCAGGTTGTACTATGAGAGTGATGTAGAGCTGATTACCTACTTCACATTTCCTGCAGATATGTAGTAAGATTGTAAATGCGCATACGTTTGTAGCCAAAATCAGGACTGCAAGTTATGATTATTTTATCTACTGATTAATCTGATGATTATTTTCTCGATTAATTAAACATTTGTTTCGTCTTTGAAACATTAGAGAATCTGAGAGCTCAAGATGAAAGCTTTCAAAATCCTCCTAACCTTCAAAAGATCAAACAAATGCTCACATTTAAGAAGTTAGAACCAGAGATAGATTTTTTTTAAATATATGATTAAACAGTTAATACATTATGAACTGCAATATATGAACAGTTGATTGATTGACTGAGGGTGAAGCTACATTATCAATTTAACTGATATTGCAGCCTAAAGACAGAAAACCCATACAGCTATGCTATTATATTAAAAAAATGATCAAGAAAGATGAATTAGATACTAAAAAAAGCAGGTGTATGATCATCTGTGTGACACAAGCTTGATTCTGTATGCTGACACACTGTGCTGACAGCTTTTAAGCTTAATTTCAGATGAAGTGAATCTGTGTCTGAAAAGCGAGTGAAGTAATTGCAGTATCTTCACTTCTGATCTCTCCTGTCACCCTCAAATGCATAAATCACACAGACATATAACGTAAATGCTAAAATGATGACAAATAATGGCCTAATTGCGGCTTGCCACAACGATTGACACATGAGTGACAGATGTTGAGCTTCCTGTTTGAGAAGAAGAAGAAGAAGAAAGAGCACCTAAACATCTTTTTAAATGGCGACAATGGCAAAATAATGGCTGAATTTTTTTTTCTTCTTTTTTTTTCTTTTAAATCATCTATTTTTAGCACATAACACACAGTCGTCTCCTTATTTGCAGAGCATCCCTCTCTCCTCGGTGTGTGTTTGAGCGTCTCTTCCTAACAATCCCTCGTTTCTTCCCAGTGGAAGATTGCCAGGGCTTAGCTCTACAACGCATCCTTCACATGTTCTGCTGCGATGAGCCTCATGGGGGAGGAAGAAAAAAAACCCATGATGTCACTTCCAACCAATAATAATCATCCTGCATCACAGCCATCCTCCCTGCCTCTGGGTCGCCTAGCAACACCACAGCTTTCCCCCTTAAGAGCTGCTCCCCCTGGCCCCTGGCGTTTGGTAAACCATTTGCCTCCTCTTGCCATTGTAATGGATCCAATCACCACAGCAGACACTGCACCCTTAAATGATTTTTCTTGTGCTTGTCCTCGCACACACAATGGTGAATGAAACCTTTTGTAAAAATGGATGGTTTGGATTAACTGGATATTTACTCTACAATTACTGTTTATGATTAGGTACTCTGCATTGGTGTTTTTAAATAAAAAGCGCTTTTGAGCAATTAGGCAATTGATTTTGAGACTTACTCTGTGTTTCTATAGGATGAATCACACTCTATACAAAGCAAAGCTAATAAAATGTCCTGATTGGCACACGAACCTACACAGAAACTTTCCCATGAAAAAAAAACCCTCTTACATGTGAGCCCTGGCAGCAGGAGCCGGCTGAATGTGATGGTTGAGGGGACTAACATTTACACAGGCTGGTACTCACGCTGCATCACTTTAATGGAATCACTCAACAGGTTATGTAATCTCCAGCATAATAGTTCTGCCGAGCATATCAAACACGTTGTAGCCTCAGGTTGTGGGTTTTTATTCCTATACAACAGCCATCTGGATATTTACTTACTAAAACATCTGTCTGTGTGTCTACACTGACCATGTTTGGTCAGCTGTTTGAAGGCATGAAAGGAGCCAGAGTTTGGTTTTCTCTCTCTAGTTCTTTTTTCTTTCTTGACATTGCAGCAATTCCTCTGAGTTTTCATGTGCTACACTATGAACGCTCCCCCAACCAAGAGATACTGTCTGATAATGTGCATTAAACCCTTTTTGAACAAAGTTTGAAATACCCCAATGATACACCCTCTCAATAATGACAGGCTCCTTACCTGGCCTTGAAGTTTGGCCATTTAAAACAAGCGTAATTTAATCTAATTTAACAATGGCAGAATACCAACTCGTTATGATCCACTGAACCACTGGCTTTATGAAACAGTCATAAAGTCATGCAAGGTTTTTCATTATGTTTCTACAGTGATATCCAAACAGAAGACTAATGTTTAAATTCTTTCAATCATGATATTTAGTGTTTTTTCCATCCATGTAAAACAGGAGAAGAACCTCAGCTTGTAATAATCACGTCCCCGGACAACAACTGATATGTCCCTTGAGACTGCCTCTGCTAACAGGATCACATGACCTCACCTCTCTCTAACACAGCTGATAAAGATAAGTGTGGTGGTGGCGGGTTATGGTTTGGGCTCAGCTCAGATGTGTGGAAGTGGGTTTGAGTTAAGAGCCACAGCTCTGATTGGCACAAGTGTTAACCTGTTGACTGATTGTGACTCTGTCCTGGCTGTGAGCGCCAGAGGAGGCTGGCTCAGAGACATTTATACTTGATGCTTGCACTACTGGAGAAGCTCGACTATGTGGAGTCGCCAGGCGAGGTAGCCGAGGAGCGGAGAGGCCTGAGGAATGTTTGCGTTATAGAAGTGTGTGCACGGGTGGTAATGACTGGACAACCGAAGTGAAGTGATTGTGTAACTGTTCTGTGCTGGGTAGGACCTGCAGTAACTCTGACATATCTCAAGTAATGTGTGATTTTTTTGTACCTTACTTTCCCACTTCCACGGTTCCTGCTATTGAAAACGTGTTGTGTTGACAAATTGCATCCATACTGGACAGGATTTCAACACAGGCCTATTTCGTTATCTGTTTTTAAAATGGTTGTAATGTGAGCAAGACACATTGGTATTTGTAATCAATGAATCCTAATGGGGATGCATTGAGTGTAACAGTAGAGGCCTGGGTACTTACGCTGTGAGTAGAGCAGTATCTGCATCTCCAGCAGGGCGCAGGTGAACAGCTGCAGAATGTTCTCCACACCCAAAAGATTAAACATTTCACTGATGGCAAAGTCAAAGAGCGGGAGCTCAGATGTGCTCGGCCTCTGACACACTATTGGCCCGTAGACGCCTGAGAACTTGAGGGAACGCCCAGAGGGAGGCAGCGGCACCTCATAGAGGATGTTGTAGATGTAGCTCTCCAGTGGGAGGGGTGGGGGCTGGGGTGAAGAGACAGCCTGGTGAAGCTGCTGCAGCACCTTCCTGCAGGCCTGCGCGAAGGCCATGGGTGTTATCAAGCAGATGCACTTTGACACGTACAACGTGTCGCGGCTGATGTCGTACGAGTTGAAGCGCTGCAGTCGTGAGATGGCGGGCGCGGCGTGGAGCATGGGACGAGGTGGGGGGTGTTGGTGTCGCTGGTCCTCGAGTCCCTGTGGTGAGGTGGGAGTGTGCAAGATGTCGTACTGCTCTGCGTTGTGCATGTGGTAAAGCGTCTGCATGGCGCTGCAGATCTGCTTACTGGTCACCTCCTCGAAGAAGGTGAGGGCAAAGCCGTAGGTCCGGGAGCCGTCCTCTCTGGTGATGATAAAAGAGTGGAACTGAGGCTCCCGGGAATCGACCTGCGTCCTGAACGACAGACCCTTTGGCATGCAGAGCTGTGAGAGGACAGAGAGACAGAAAATTAAGAAGGACAAAGACAACAGCAGAACATAACTCACTGCTGGAGAGAGAAACTGGTGAGCAGCTACATGAGGGCAAGATGTGTGTCCAGTGAAATTTATTCTGGAGCAGAACTATAATTTAACACAATCTTTAAAAAATAAAGATATTTGGGGCAATGTATTCGTAATCTTTTTGAGAGTTTGATGACAACATCAACACTCTGATGTCTCTGATATCTGGAGCTGGAGCACAAAGGTGATTAGTTTATCATCAAGACTGGAAATACATTTCAGTGCATTAAACAGCAGCTTTATTTATAGGATTTTGCACACATTTGCCATATGGACAGAAAAATATTCACATAAACTCGATACCAATTTTAACCCAGCCATGGTTAAAGGATAAAGGTGATATGCTTTTAACCGTATAGAGATCGTACCATGCCGACCGCGTCCTGGTCAAATGGATTCCACTCGACATTGTCCGGATAATGTGCGAGAACCTTAGATTTAAAGGTTCTCCGCAATGGACTCTGCTCAAAATTCTCACCTGAAAGTCAAACACACAGAGAAAGACAGAGATAGAGAGAGCAAAAACAAAAAGGAGATAAACAGTCAGCACAAATCTCCAGATGCAAATGGTGGAGCAGAAGAACAGTTTGATCAGAAGCGGGCTTAAAGTGGCAGGCACAACAAACCCAGAGGAAAGAGCAGGTCAGCATATTTGCCTTGAGAGGAAGACTGTATTGCATCATGTAAAGCTGTCATCTGCAGAGAATCCATACAGAGTGAACAAAACTAAATATTCAAGCAGGCTGCGTCTAATGCTCTAAAATAAAAATCAACCAAACTTTAAGGATATTTATGCTTCCTGACAGCTTTAATGGCAATACAAGGAACAAACAAAACAATTAATCATAAAAAAGGACAAACTGCGTTGATTTGAACCCAGAGTAAAGCAGAAGTGATGCACACACCAAGGCAGTACTGAAAAGTCATTCAGAGTGTAGGGGGGAGAGTAAACATTGACCAAGCAATGCCAGCACAGGCAGCTCTGGATTTTTGTGTGTGTGTGCGAGAAACAGAAGCGGTGATTGTCAAACATCAGCTCATTGTTCAGCTACTGCTGAAGGATGTGAGGGAGAGGAGGAGAGGGAGGAGGGGGCGAGAGAAACCAGGAGAAGGAGAAATCAGAGTGTGCAAAACAAAAAAAAAGAGCAAATCCCCACTGTACCAAAAAAGGACTGGGAGAGCCAAAAAAAACCAAACAGGATTTGAAGTAACAAAAAAGGAGGGGGGAAAAAACAAGATGTGCCAGGTTAGAGGTTGAAGGGTTAAAGCTAAGCTCAGGTTAAGAGGGGGAGGAGTGTGTGTGGTGGGAGGGTTACCTTCGTTTGCCCCCGCCAATTTTCCTCTGGCCCCATCTCTGAATTTAGTAGCCTCTATATACTGGCATAACGCTACACAACAAATAAAACAAAAATATAATTAAAAGCCTGGTTATTCTGGATGGGTTAGCGCATCACTTCTCAGGTTTTGTGCAGACACATCCTCACAGCTCTGCCACTCAGGACAAGCTGCGCACGGACACGGGACGTTGCTGTGTCTTGGTGGGTGGGTGGGTGTGCTAATTCAAGCCAGGTGGTGGTGGGGTTATTATGATGTGAGGATGTGGTGTTTCTGCGACGAAGCTTCTTCTTCTGGAGATCAAGCAAATCCATACGGCTCTAGTATGGATCATATTCTCAACACAAGGACCAGCCGTTGCTTCACGTCATGCTATCGACTCTGTGAGGGGCTACTTGGTGCACAGTGGTGGTTTGAGCTAAATGCTATGTCAGCATGCTGACATGCTTGCAAGTGCAGTGCTGATATGCTGCTGTTTGGCTGACATGCTGTTCAGTATACGACACTCTAGGAAAACCAGTTTAACAACTACAATCTGCAGTTAATTAATATGTGTAAAGCTCCATATAGTTTATTCTTCTGTGTCATGGAGCTACAATGTTGTGCAAGACAATTAAAACCCACATGAATGAGCCAACAGGCAAAGACGCAGCTTAACATGTTACATGTTCCTCGATCATCATGGGCACCGTTGTTTATTTTAAGTCAATCCCATATACAGCGTCATGTTGCTGTAAATACTCACTGGCACATCGAATGTGTATTAATCTGCGTCTATAAATAGTCCCCGACAAAATGGTCTCTACGCCTGCTTGAGCAACATTTGCTAAAAACCACAGAGTTCAGACATTTTAGGAAATGACTGAAAGAAAAAAGATCTAAGATTTGTTTCTGCTGTAGGAATGGAAAAAAAAAATAACATCAAGGTGTGAAAGACTGATCTAAAATGTGAAACCACTGGTGGATTTGACTGCAGTGAATGGCAGCTGTTGAGCTGCAGACTGACTGGCCCCAGAGCTGAGTTAGATTATCTAAGATTTTACATTTAAAGAAGGCCCTTTATTTGCAGTCAAGCAATGCTTTTTAGCGTCCTCTTCATGCACAACACTTGCCAAGCACCAATGAAACGGTCGTTCTGGCCGAAACACACAGTCATGCAGCATGTCAGTGCCAAATGTGTGCTGTGGGACACACGTCCACTCCTTTCCTAATTCCACAATGTTGGCTTCAAACTAAAGCTGCTTTCAGGCTAATGCGACCTTGTGAGATGTGAAACCCAGACTCTCCTTGCTGGACTTTCTGTGGACTTGTTCAGGGTGAGGAAAATTAATTTTCACTGGACTTACAACATGACTCGGTGATGACACACACACGCACAGTCAAAACACAAGGACTCTTTCAGCTCCACACAGACTCTCCCTGCTGCATTTGTCTGAACAAGACGAGTTGTAATTTTGCGAGTGATGATGGAGGCCTCGTCAGAACTGAGGTGAGACGGCTGTGGTTGACAGTGTCTAACCACAAATCTAATAATGATCCAGTGTTGATTGGAGAATTAAACAAGTTCACATGATGATACTCTAGGTAAAGTGAAATGAATCCTGTCGAGGGAGTAAAACGTTTTAAGGATTACGTGGTTTAATCTGTTGGTTACTTTCATATCCAAACTGTCCACAGTAAAGAAACTAGGCCAGGAATGCAAGTCAGACTAGAAACACGTCAGCAGCCAGAGATAGGTCAGACACTGATGTTGTTATGATAAATAGGAGCAAAGGAAATGATTCAGGCTACAGAATTAATGTTTAATCGCCATATTTAAGATATAACTGTTAAGATATAACTTTGTTCAAAAGGGTTAAAAGATAAATGCATAACCGAAATAACTAAGTGACTTGTGCATCTAAATGTACATGTAGATACATAGTGAGGCAGAAAGTGTGGAGCACAATGATGCAACTGAAACTGTCACAACAAAATCAGTGATGTCTGACAGTGATACAACAAACATCTGGAAGCATCTGGCTGTGACATGATGCTGTAGTTTGAATTATAATGAGAATTTAATGTATCAGCAACGACGCTGCAGGACGCTCGGTGAGTAGAAGACGTTCCCCTCACTGCTGTGTTTAGTTAGGCGAGGATAAAACAGTGTTTTCCCATGCTTCCTCTGTGGCGTCACTGGATTTGAGAGGAGGACTGTGGTGATTACGTCTCTGAGAAGACACAGACGACTGCGTACATCATTTAGACCTGACGTCTTTTCAGTCATCGAATACTTAGGAAAGCCTTATCTGTGAGGTGAGGGGGGGGGGAAGGCTTTCTCAGAACTAAAATCACACATGTAAAATAGGGAAAACAATTCAATGTTAATATGAAAAAGACATCACATCATTGAAACGACTGATGGATGTTAAAAAATAAAGTTTTAACGATGTTTTGAATTTGAATTGTAATGTTAAAGTGACTGAATAGTCGAGATCTTCCATAGTGGCTCTGTCCCTTGTATATCTAAGAGTTATGCTGCTGACACTGGAC